>DWTT01001159.1:0-12429 GCA_018250895.1 Carterocephalus mandan
TTTAAAATTTATGAAGACCTAAGCACAGAAATAGTATAATCCCTGCCTCTTTACCTCCATATTAATTAGCTTTATACATTTCCTGACAAGATAAGCAAAGCTTGTTACAGTTTTCCAGTGCATACTAGGTAGGTGCAACTGGAACGAATGCGCTTTGACTTAACGAGGTTACTTTAATCACTGAGAAAGTCTAATTAACTTTATACTTAGAAGCTGTCATATTTTTATTTTATCTACAAGTTACATGAAGCGTCGGGAATTTTTAACAGTTTTATCATATGTGACACCTCTTCCTCTCGTATAATATATATGAGTACCATAGATTTATCATTACTCTATACATGAGTACCTACTCGTAGATCGTAGATGCTTACATTTGATAGCGTATAACTGGTTTCATACATCATAGATTTTTATGAAAACAAAAAATATTTCAACATGACAACAATTTGTCAGGTAGTACCGTCAGTCTGGCCCACAGAGTACATTTTACATACATTCTTAAATATTTTTAGAGAACAGTTTTGTAAAAATTAAAATTGTATTAGGATCATATTTAGTTTACATTTATAAAAAATAAAAAACATATACCTAGTTAGGTTAGGTTAGTTTAGGTTTATTATTCTAATCGATTCTACTCTGATCTAAGAATTTTTGCCTTTCCCGAGAATTTACATTTTGAATGACCTTATAATAAAACAACACATATGCAACACATATGTACTGTTAGTTCAACCCAAAGTAAATGCTCACATTTTATTGCGAATAAATTGCTTACAACATAAAGTTGTAATACAGCTTCAATAGGAGAGAGATTAGGCGGACATGTGGAGTTAATAGCGATTAGAT
This sequence comes from Carterocephalus mandan, assembly GCA_018250895.1. NCBI lineage: Eukaryota > Metazoa > Arthropoda > Insecta > Lepidoptera > Hesperiidae > Carterocephalus > Carterocephalus mandan. The sequence continues at coordinate 850 of DWTT01001159.1, forward strand.
AATCCATCAAGTATATGATAACTGACTTAAACTTTCACTACACTTAACTTTTACAAGTAGATAGGAGTCTACCAATGTAATTTAACTTTAACTTAGTTTCGATTGCAAGGTGAATGATATGAACAATGACACCCACAAATGAACGAAACACAGCTATATAAAATTAATGCTCAGTAATAGATCTAATCAATAAACATAGCATTATGTTTCTTTTATTCAAATTAGAAATAAACCCCTCTTACTTTTACATGATCACGAAAACCCATCTCTTGCATTTGCAACCGCAATCAATTGTTCCTTGTCGGGTCGGGAGAGATATAGATAAAAAAGGCCACTAGTCCGGTTATCAGCCAGTAGGTACTTAATATACCTTTATAATAATAATAATAATATATCATTTATTTTAGACAACAAAGCCCTAAACATTAATACCTTAAAGACTAACATAGATTTCCTATATCTAACTTAAAACTACGTCGCGTGAGACGTGGGATATTGGATGGTAATCACGACTGTCGTAATCACAACTTAACGCAACATGTCTTGGCGGCTTTCAGGTATTAACGTATAACGCCAAGTATTATTTTCCTAAAAACATTTGAAGAAAATTATCCCTTGTAACAGGACTCTGAGCTGACGGACCTGCGGCAGACGATCGAGCTGCTACGCAAGCAGTCCATCCAGGCAGGGCTCACCACAGCTCATATGCAGTCCATGGGCATCCGGGCTGATGGCGTCAACGTCACGGGACCGGTAAGCAAAGCTACGGCTAAAATGAAAGTATAATTGCCCACAGGGAGTCGCGAGTGGTAATGATGTGCCATTGCGTTCATATAGAAATTCTAGAAACCTCCACAAGCGTTGAGCGTGGTTGTTTCAGGGAGCGATAATTCCGCATTGGTTGCCACCTTCCCGAATCCACATGTAGTGCTTTTTTTAAAGCATAAGGTTTACTTATAGGATGTCACAATCTATTTCCTTGTAGAAAGAATTGGAGGAACTAATATTAGGAAGGGTCAAAAAAAGTGCCCGCCATTTATTCGTACGACGATTATAAAACTGAGATACTTAGAATAGGTATATGCATTAAGAAATGCTTACACGTTCAACTCATTATCCTACAAAATACGCATGTTCCGTTGGCATTTAAATCATAAATGTACATACGAGATCCGAGAACAGCCACTCATGTGTCATATGAATGTCCATCAAAAAGAAGAAAACAGTTTCGTCAGCAATGCTGAGCGAACACACAATTCAGACAGCAGTGAAAAAACTGAGTTACTGGTACAGTGATATACGTTTATGGGGAATGAATACAACATAACTGCACTATTAATAGATGTTGAGTCATACCTCAGCCCACCAAATCCTATGGCCAGTTCTAAACTTTTGTCAATCTAAGAGACACGTACCTACCTAAAGGTTCAGTAGTGCACTACTATATAGGCAACGAAATCGAAAATTAGTATAAGATAAAGGCTTCCGTCTCATTATTAAACCCTCTCAAATACCCGAGTCATGGTGATCGATTGTCTTATTGATGACCATAATATCAGCGCTATACCTTTACCTATACCTAATATTTATTTTGAGGGTTCAAGGTTAAAAATGTCTTTAATTAATATTAAGAGGTTCTATTGGATGCACTTACATCCTGTTGGTGTATTGACGATTGTTCACGAAACGATACAAATTGTTTAAAACCCAGGCGGGCAATTCAACCATGAGTTCACTAACTGGTAGACAGTTAGTGAACACATAGAAACAGAAGGCAAAGTTAATACACAGTGCAAACAATTTTCTCAACAAACATTTTCACCGAGTTGCTGACTAGAAGTAAAAGTGATATAAGTTTGCCTCTATCTGCTTGTAATTCTGTTTTCTATGGAATCATAATATCGTAATGGTTCCTTCAATGTGCTATTATGATAGATTGGAGTTCTTATTTTAAGTAAGTTTAAAATAACCTACCTGTATGATATATCTGTATGAATTAAATAATTTTTCCATAGGCTCCTAACTACTTGCTTCAATTTATCATTGTTCAGTAGGATTGTTTTCCCACTAAACATTACCTGCATATATTGCCGCGCAAATTGGAACATTGTTTGTTATTGTAATACCTTGTGATTATAATAATGATAAGTGGGTCGCCCATCAATCATTACGCAAGTCATGTTAGACACTGGCGATGCTTACATAAATGGGAGCATCTACGGAGGTACCTACAAAGAGTTTTGATTACACTATATGTAAACACGTAAGCCGATTTTTATGATTCTTACGATTCCTCTTAACCTTGCGAATGTTAACTAAAGACACCAAGTAACCAAGATTCACCACAGCGACAACCAGACGCCAAAATGAAAACAAAAAGACTTATAGAAATAAACAATCAGGGAAAGCTAAATAAAACCGTTTAAAAAAGCGACCAACTATGTTAAACAGGTGGGATATCGTTGAATAGGTATTTAAAAATGATTTTATGGTTCGTTTTATAATTTTTTATTTTAAATAACAGTTAATGTAATAATATTTAACGATTTAAATTTGTGAACTCCCTAATTTTACTACCTACTTAGGTATTTAATTTGTTATTCAGTCGGTTTTTTTGTATTTTGCTTTTAATTATTGTTACAATATGAATACAAATAAAAATCGAGCATCTAGCACCAGCTATCCAATGGCGCCAATGACATCCGTGACACACCTTCAATGGAGACTCATAAAGATGACGATGAAGTTTGTTCCGGCAAAACTATAAATTCCTCCATGTAGGTATAACAATAGATATATCTCTAGTATAGAGTACTAAATCTATGGGTATAACCTTTAGATTAAGGCTCCATTTAGGCTCTACCATCTAAACAATATTGTTTTTCTCTTATCTTAATATTAATACTAGTGGTCGTTGAGTGTTCCAAATAAGCCTTCCATCTATATACATTTAGCAGTTTCAAGTTCCACTCTTTAAGAATAACACAAATGTCTCTTTAAGAATAACACATCTATCAAAATAGTTACCTCATACAATCCCTAACCTTGACCCTCCACTTGATACGATGGGGTAGCCATAAATTAAATATATTTTAGCTGATAACCTAAAGACGTGGATAACGCTTCTTGGTATTTTCTGGAGATCCGGGATTTTTCGTTTATTATGCATGTACATACCTACGCGTTGTTAAAATATAAAAGAGTTGTACAGTTTAGAAAGGGTCCAATATAATCAACAGAAACTGACATTGAATATTTAATGACGATTATTCAATAACAATATTAAGTGATTATAACAGAACAGAGAGACCTATAATTTAGTTCATTCGGTCACAATTTCTAATGTTCTAAAAACTCAATTTCTTCACATAACGTTGCTATAAATCGCCACTCAATGCCTGCACAGGGTCATAAAGAATCAAGTATGAAAGGCGGTTACGAGTGCACTCGCATTCTGACTGAGCGCAACAAATTATCAGGCTTGTATACTGACATCGTTTGCATCAAATTGACCATCAATAGATTTCATCTCGTTCCACTTTCAAGATGTTTGTACTCTTGTGAAATCACTTACCTTTTTCAGTAGGAAGGTTGACGATGTATAAGTTGTTTTCTAGGTAGGTACTACACTTACCCATAAGGCGGTCTCTGAGACTATATGAATACATTTTCACACATGAACTGTCTGTTTCCACATTTTCCGGATAAAAATTTTTGCGCTGATGCATTCGCCAGCAGTATTATGTGTCCCGCATTGATACCCCATGCACAGCAATTCGTTTAGAGCTACACTTTCGTGCCGAAATGTGCACCACAAGAGAAACCACACTTTAGAAAGCTTAGTAAATTATTAATCTGTGGTCCAGGAGCCAAACACGCAGACGCAGCAGGGGTCACCGCAGCGCCTGGCGCAGACGGGTAACGGCGCGATCACACGCCACCTGTCCACGGACAGCGTGTCTAGCATCAACAGCCTCAGCAGCGGCTCCTCGGCGCCGCACGACAAGAAGCACAAGAAGAAGGGATGGGTAAGTCAACGCCCTTTGTACCTTAGCTACCGTCTATATATAAATATATATATATATATATAGATGTCTCACTTTGGGCCCATAGACACAGCTTCGTCAAGGCTTAACGATTGTTTTACCATTAAAACAATCGTGCCCTCCGAAGCACGGTAGCGTCTATGAAATTTTGCCACTAGCGGTCACCCATCCACAATCCGACCGCGCCCGTCTTTGCTTAACTCGGTCGATCACAAAAGTTCGACGCGAGCCATTATGGGCTATGAACGCTACACTTTATATTTCTAAGCATAGATCAAATTCATAGAAATCAAATTTAGTGAGGCGGAGTAAGACTAACACATGACTAATTTAGAAACGTAATTCGTACCGTAAGAGATATTTAAAATTGTAATGACGTTCATTTATCGCATCTAGTTTTGTTTTGGTGTAATTACACTGGGTCGTTACCCCGTATTCGGATGATCAAAAAAAGAGTAGGCACGAATTCAGATTCCCGATGCATTGATTACACTGATAGTGATGGAATACAAGCAAACGATTACCTATAGTTTGTTGTCTTATTTGATTTGACTTTGAACGAAAAATAGTTGAAACTTTCAAGAACTAATCCTAAGCGCATCACATACTAAGGAAATATTGTTTTCAATATCTAGTAGGTATCTACACGTGAATTCAACAAAACATTTTCATTTTAGCTCCGGTCATCGTTCACAAAAGCTTTCTCGCGGAACGCAAAGATTTCGAAAACCGCAAAGCATTCATCCCTCGGGCAGCTATCATCTCAAGACAGCTCGTCGGGCTCACATCACTACGACGACCCGCACACGATACGAGAAGGAAGCAACGAGAACAGTCTGGAACATTCCCACGAGGCTCTCGCTGACACCTCAAAAGACAAGACGACATGCCCCGCGGCAAAGACTGAAGATCAAACCAAAGGTAAGGCAAAGGTCTCGCAAATATACTGACGATGCAGCTTGTCAAAGACAAGTTCACTAACCCAACAAACAAAGGCTGAATTATGTTGCTAGAGAAAGCTAGCTCTAGGCAGGCGCATACTTTAGGTCTCTCCAAATTCATGAATATGCAAATGCAAGCTAATTTACAAGCTCCATATTAAGAACGGCAATATAAACAAGTCTGTTGAGTGACACCTGGTTGTTGTTCCAGAGAAAGACGAGTCGGTTTTAGTCGACGAACTGAAGAGGCAATTGCGGGAAAAAGATTTGGTGCTAACAGATATACGGTTGGAGGCGCTTAGTTCGGCGCATCAGTTGGAGAGCCTAAAGGACACGGTCATCAAAATGAGGGTGAGGTTTTTTCCTATTTCATTTTCAAATAAATTACTTCATATTTTGCTGAAACTTTTCCCGGGTGTGTTGAAATATGACGAAAATTATGTCCAGATCATTATAAATGCGTTCCGCTTTGCATTTTTAACGAGCTCAAATTGTACAGAAGTGCGAAGCTTTAACTAAAAGTTGATTGGTTAATTTCTTATTTACCGTATTTAGCTTTTCCTGTTTTCCGAATAAACTTGTTCGAAATTCCGAAATTTAAAATTTCTTCCTTAAATTGGAGCTTGATTTTAGAACGAGATGTTGAATCTAAAACAAAATAACGAGCGACTCCAGAGGCTAGTAACGTCGCGGTCGCTGGCCGGGAGTCAAAGTTCCCTAGGGACTGGCGGCTCGGCTGTGGAAGACCCGAGGCGGTTTAGTTTGGCAGACCAAGCCACCATGCACCAGGTATATTGACACATGTGTTTCTTTCATTTAATGTATTAATCAACTACAGTCTATTTTTTTTTGTTTTGATTGATATTAGTAGGTATCTACCATAATTATGATCTATGGTCTGATTCAGTATTTTTTTATGATCAACTCATATATTAATAACATGAATACGGCTTATAAATATCCCGTTGAGATGATAATCAAATAAATAATTAAATAAATAAATGATAAATAATTAATTATTTGATGCTGCCTATCCCTCCAAAGGGCAATAAAGGTTTCCATCCAATACACCAGAAAATGATGGCATTTATTTGAGAACCAATAAACATAAAAATGGACCGCAGGTCGACGCCAAATGCACAATTTCACAAATTTAAAGAGAGTGCATTTTAACATATAAATTTAATTTCAGGCATCGCTTGATTTGGACTTTAATTGCATAACGTCTACGCCGACGATGGATTTCGCGAATAAAGGCTCGCCGAAATCGAACATTGGCGAGCCAATCTACGGGAACAAAGCGGCGTGTGACCTGAACGAGAACAGCGAAGCGTTGCTCGGCGCCCTGAATGGAGCCGGTGACATATTTACGAACGGCCTTAGTGCGGGGGAGCGGATAAGCGGCGATTATGATATCAATACGGTGTTGCCACCGCCCAAAACACGCGAGCTGGCGATAGGGGAAAGCTATTCTGATATCGGTAAGTGTTGCTTTCTTTATCTGACGATAACACTGCGATGATACTGTCCAAGTCTGGTTCGACACATTCACGGCACGAAAGTTTAGCAATGAACGAAATCTGGAGGGGATAGTTGCGCATGGGGTATCAGTGCGGGGGACATACCTAATAAAGCTGGCGAACCAATCAGCGTTCACGTTTGACCCGCTCACCCCGGTACATTAATTTCGACTTCTGATTCAAGGTCAGAGATAGACTTTCATGCCGGCCTGCATAAGTGGTACCTATAACTATGATAGAGTTTCTTTGATCAAAAGATTAATATATTGCTACTATACTTAACATACTTCTAGCGTTTAATCTTAAGCCATCCTGATATCCATAATATCTATAGTTAAGTAGCTATGAAAAGTTGGAATTGGTCCAAGAAGATGTCTAGTGAAGTTAGTTCGATTGGTCAACGCATCTAAGACGCTTTGATCAGATCAAAATTATCCAAGTGAACCTACTTTATCACCGCTGCATTATGTTAACCTTGATTGACTTCTTAACGTATTTTTCTTGTTATAGGCGTGGCCGACAGTCAAGGGGATACGACAGATGGAAAGAAAATAGCCATAGCAGTGTATCTGGGACAGCCGGAAACATTTCAAAGATACTTTGAGGAAGTCCAAGACACACTGACTGAATCCGAATGCAGATTTTACGCGAAGCAATCGGCCAGCGCTTACAATAATCATTTCGACAAGCAGCCGAGTTTCGACTCCCCGCGCATGTCCCAGAATCACAGCCCTGAGATCGAGACTCAAGACTATCCTCAATCTATTAATAAGTCCAACACGAATAGCCTTAAAAGCAATAAATCTACACATAGTAATTCATATAAAAACGTTTACAATAGTGATTCGACAATAAATTGCAATGAGTTCACTATTGCGTACACGTATATATCTGGCAAGACCACTTGGCAGAATTTAGATTATATAGTTAGGAAAACATTTAAAGACTACCTATCGAGGATAGATCCTGGAACAAATCTGGGGTTAAATACGGATTCGATAACGTCGTACCACTTGGGAGAAGCGACGAGAGGGCCTGAGATTTGTTTCCCGGAGTTATTGCCGTGTGGTTATATTATTGGCACCGTGAACACTTTGTACATCTGCCTGCAAGGAGTTGGAAGCTTGGCGTTCGACAGCCTTATACCAAAAAATATAGTTTATAGGTAAGGTTTTAACTAATACTTATTACTTACTACTAAAATAAAAGAAATAGGTTTCTATAATTTCATATTTCTTAACGTTGAGTCTTTTTACAGACTACAATAAAATAGTTGAATGAATGAAATAAAATTTGTCAGCAGTAGTACTTGCTAACCATTGTTGCGCATGGGTTTCTCCGCAGTCACAGCGTTATGCATCATACTCCATCGCTCCAATGCGTATTTGTGGAGATGTTAGTGGCCAATGCCAACCCAGTGTCGAATGTCCTTAAGGCACCCGAAGGTCTTCGACTATTAGCTTTACCTGTAAACAATCTGGACCGACGGGTTAACGTGCCCTCCAAGGTACGATAGCGCCCATGAAACTTTGTCACTACTGGTCATACATTCACAAACAGACCGCGCGGCTTAACTCTGTCGAACACATACGATCGCCATTGGGCTATAACCGCTAAAGTAGAGGTACGACTAGATAATAACGTGAAAATATCTTCCAGATACGTATCATTACTGACAGAGCACCGCCGCGTGATACTGTGCGGGCCGAGCGGAACGGGCAAGTCTTACCTCGCGGCCAAACTGGCAGAGTTCTACGTGCAGCGGACGCAGAGGCGCGGCAACCCCGCCGAGGCCGTCGCTACCTTCAAGTGAGTGACTTAGTAACAAAATTACTACTCTTAGAGGTAGAATATTTTCTTGAAATTTATATGGGACTACCTTTGAAGTATTAGAGTCCGTGGTTCTACCAAAATCAAAAAGAATCATTATTGGCGGAGAAATCGCGTAGCACACATATAAAAACTTACTATAAACTTACACGGTTAAATTTGTGTATAGCTAAATATACGAAAGGTTGATTTAATAGGCTGGAACTGGAGAATGTCGTATACTTGTACCCACACTGATCTACACAATGGCAATACTCGTATATAAATGTAGGAAACACCAACCTGTAATATTACTGATAAGTTGTGTTTTCTCTCAGAATAGGGAAAGTCAGCGACCTGAAAACCTGAGTGTCTTAATAAATAATTAACACAAAATAAAGAAAACTAATATAAGGGAACCTATTGAAAAAAAAAACGTTAATAAATTGTATGGATACAGCGTGGACCGCAAGTCGTGCAACGAGCTTCGCGCGTACCTCGCGAACACAGCGGAGCAGTGCAGCGCGGCGGCGGCGGGAGAGGAGGCCGCGCTGCCGTCTGTACTAGTGCTGGACAACCTGCAGCACGCCTCTGCGCTGGGGGACGCGTTCGCCGGACTGCTGCCGCCCGACAACCGCAGCATGCCTGTCATCATTGGTAAGTTCGAACAAACAATTAAATATTTTTGTCATAAAACATGGTTGCAGCATAAAACAGGTTTGACTGGCAAACATAAAATGTACTCTGTGCTGGCAAACAAATTCTAACAAAATGTCACGCTATGATTCATAAATGCGTTTGAAGTGTGTAGAGAATGGGCAGTTAGAGTCACCCATGCGTTTATTGACATGCGTCACATAAACGATATTTAAGTGTGTTTTATATACGTTGTTCTTAGTTTATCCTTCAAACATAGTCATATCTTTAATTATTAATAAAAAAATATCCTACCTCGCGCCCACTTCAGAACAGAAAGAGGTTCTGTTCCCACTTAATTCTGAAGCAGTTATTTATTTCCTTATTCATTTTACAGGAACCATGTCCCAAGCAACGTGCAACACTACCAATCTTCAGCTGCATCATAACTTCAGGTGGCTGCTGACTGCTAATCACATGGAACCCGTTAAAGGATTCTTGGCTAGGTAATAATGAAAATGCCATACCTGAAGTCTGCATCTTTATTCATTTCTTCCACTGATTAAACACTTCAATTATTCAATATATATACATATATTCTACAAGTAGTCTGACGATGAACTGTTCTTCAGGTATCTCCGGCGAAAGCTATTCTCTCTGGAACTAAGGCTGGGTCGCCGCGAGCCGGCGCTAGCGGCGGTGTTAGAGTGGCTGCCGGGAGTGTGGGCAGCGCTCAACTCCTTCCTAGAGGCGCACTCCTCCAGTGACGTCACCGTCGGGCCACGGCTCTTCCTGGCCTGCCCCATGGACTTGGAAGCTAGTCAGGTAACTACAGCTAACAGAACACTATGGAACTGCGGCCGGGGCAGAGTGAGTATGCGAGTAGAATGTGCTCATATGCGAGTAGGAATTGTCAAACTTTATGGCCTCTGCGCGCTCTGTCGCGGAGACCGATTAATGAAACATAAAGTTCGATTAATGAAACGTGCGTGATCCTCCGTACATAGGTACGGATCACATAGTTGATCCTCCGCAACCCGCGCTCAGCTTACCCGCCATTCTCACTAGAAAGTACCTACATGCTCTACAGCTACCTAGATAAGTTCGCAGCGGCCATACATTTTGGTCTCCATAGAAACCTATTTAGTCAGGTATTGTCTCCGTCTGTTGTTGGCAGATCTGTAGTTTCATCCAGGAAAACCATATCATTGACGGTAATTCCTCTAATTGTTGTAATTCCACCCGATCATATTGAACTTCTGAATCAAGAAGTTTTGTCCTTAGTTGACTGTATTACTATTCGTTAGTGATCAATTCTTCTTGTTCCAAGCATTCTATGTACTTCCTTCGTTATGCTCATTTTCCAAAGTATCCAATTAGATTTAGTAATTTGAAGACAGAGAGAAGTGTAATAAAATTACACTGAATTGGACGAAGAATCTGGGTGACAATGTTGACTCTGATTTGTGGTCCTTACACGATGCCATTACAGGTTAATTGTCCCACTTGAGTACAGCGTGGGTGACATTTTCCGTTGAACAAGGGGCCTATTTATAAATAGCTGACATGATCTCATTTGACTCAGTTAGTAGTTAAGGTTACAATCAAAAATATTTGGCTGTTTCTGGCCTTGAATCACCGTGCGGCAATTAATTAAATAACGTTTTGCCTCAATAGACATTATATGTATTGTATGTAAATTGCTTACTTTGATGTTATAAATTTAAATGTTATCTCATTACAATGTTCAATTCAAACTGATTGGCAGTCAGGATTTAGGCAGCATAGATGTTTCATAGTATACTCCGATAAGCTTCTGCTTCCATTATTATAAAGCTTGTTTGAAACAATTTACTTCGAAAATTTTTAATATAGGTTGGTAGTTAGGTTCTTTAGCGTTAGGTAGTTTCGAGGATCAAATCGAGGTTAGTTGATACCTAATATTTTATGTTCTTTTGTGGATTTGTATGGATATAGTTCCTCGCCTTTACTGCAGGTGACTTATCTACAGTTAATTTTTTTTTAAAGATTTTTTTTATTTCATTCCTGAAAATGTTATAACTATGGCAGCATAATTGCTTTAACGACAAAGCTCTTCCTTTCTGATTAAAAAAAGTCGAATAAACTGTTGGTCAATATTGGGAAGACACTAACGCAGTGTATACTAAATCTAAAAGTATGTATATATTTTGTATTGTATTTGTTTCATAACAGCCATCATGTATTCGCAGGCGTGGTTCGCGGACGTGTGGAACTACAGCATAGTGCCGTACGCGTCGGAGGCGGTGCGCGAGGGCGTGGCGCTGTACGGGCGGCGGCGGCACGCGGCCGGCGACCCGCTGCACCACGTCAAGTCCACCTACCCGTGGCGGGAGCCGAACCATTCCCATGTCAGTTGCATTTGCGCTCTCTCCCCGCACGTCAGCGGCGACCCTAGCTTAGGTGGTAGAGCCTATAGGGAGCCAAATAGGTTTTATATGAAACCTAATTGGTTCCATATAGAGTTCGCCAGGGCCAGTACCACCGCCCGCCACGGTACCTAGTACCATTCCTGCCGTGTAATAATTGTTTTTAAAGCAATTATGGTCCGGTTGGAAAGGTGTGGTTTCCGGTTACACTTTTTTAGAG
>DWTT01001160.1:0-12427 GCA_018250895.1 Carterocephalus mandan
TTATGACGTTCATTAAGCGTATACAAAATACCATGTAATGAAAAATAAATGAATCTGAATCTGAATCTGAAAAAAAGTTAATGAGTCAATTACGCACTTTAGGTACTACTAAAGTGCCAGCTGTCAGAGCTGAAATTTTCTTAATAAGGAAAGAATTAGGCCCTCGTTTTCATAAAACATAATTGTGACGGACGACAAAAAGCTTACGGGCTGGATAGAGAAAAGGGCTTACCTACAAGCTCATACTTATTTCACTCACTACACTTTCAGTTAATTGTAGCTGGCCCAACCACTAGCAGGTTTTTGATAGGTCATAGGCAACTATATATATATTACGTTCGTATTCATCCATCCATCCTGGCCTTTCAAGGTCCACTGCTGGACATAGGTCTCCCTCAATCGAAGCTACTTCTCACGTCGCTCGCTGTCTTCTTCAGTCCACTTTGTCGGAGGGCGTCCAGTACTCCTTTTTCCGAAACGTGGTCAACGTATTCGTAAGTAATTTGAGTCTGTGTAGCTCGGGACCAGAATAGTGCTTCGGTAGCCCCTGCCTGTCGTATGAGGCGACTAAATGGGGTCTTCTGGGGCTGCGGGAGGCAAAAATGGGAGCTCGAACCAATCACCAAGTGACCCCGGGAAAGACGACTATGTTTGTGGTCGCACAGTGTTGTGTAGAGGGAGGGATTGATGACTTAACAATACCGTGTAGAGCTGGTTGGCATAGCGCACAAGCAAACCAGCGCATTCTAATAGAGACGATAAGAGATCCCGAATCACTCCTAAATTGCCGAGGTGGCTACCAAGTGGGTTTTAGTGGGTGAAAGTCCCACACACAACCTGACGTCGCTACCACGATGCCCGGGGTACCTTTGAAAGGTTTAACGTTAAACAAAAAATGTACACAAATTGAACTGCATTATAGTTTGTATACCAAACCTGTAAAAAGATCAATGGCATATTTACAATATTTTACTCAATATTTACCCATTGCTTCGGCTTTCAATCTAGGTAATATTCACGTGATACCTTTGAAAGGTTTAACGTTAAACAAAAAATGTACACAAATTGAACTGCATTATAGTTTGTATACCAAACCTGTAAAAAGATCAATGGCATATTTACAATATTTTACTCAATATTTACCCATTGCTTCGGCTTTCAATCTAGGTAATATTCACGTGTGTTTATTTCCAGAGTCATCTAGAGCGTATAGTGCAGCGGCCGGGCGGGCGGCGGAACGAGATACCGGCGCTGCCACCGCCCGCGCCGACGCGCTTTCACACGCTCTTTGAGCTCGGCGCGCACCAATCGCGGACCACGCTCACGCCGCGGCACGACAACCGCTCCACTCTCGCGTCAATCGCTCTGGCGGTAAGGAGAACCATCTGTAGCTCGGATACTCTGTAGGGCAACTCCTACGGAATAGGTACTCCTACTATCCTCCTATTCTCTATTTTTTATTTGTTTTAATTGCAATTTTTTATTGCCAGGCAAAAGATACAAATTGATCAACGATTAATACATATCCGAAATAATAAAAATGCACTAAAACAATATAAAGGTATATTCCATAAAAAAACTGCATCATTAAACCAGGTGGCCCGTTCGAACAAGTCGCTGAACATATCAAACGTGGAGCAATGGCGGCGCGACAACGGCATGGTGGTGGCGGCTGATGTGGACGACGCAATCAACGTGAGAACCATGCTCTGCATGCCCATCGTCAACGCCAATAAGGACGTCATTGGCGTCGCAGAGCTCATCAACAAGGTACAAATGTACATATATGTATATTTTTCCATACTTAATTACCGTAAGCCATCGCTCTGGATCGACAGATAATGCTCAATCAAGCTAAGTCCGTCCTTTGTGCGTTACAATATTGTTGAAATAAAAAAATTAAATCAGTGTCTACTAGATGCTTCGATCCCCGTAAAGTCAAGGTTGTTAGCCACTGGGCTGTCACCGCTTAACTTAATCCCTTGATAACAGTGGTTAATCCTTTCTAAAATATCTCAGGCCTTAAAAATGAATGTGGTGAGGTAAGCCAATAATTAAAAGAAAAGAAAGAAAGAATGAATTAATTTGCTAAATATAAATACCATCCCTAATCACTAGAGCCTTATGGTCAAGTATACTTCAGACATCTCCGAGAATTCATGCTTTTCGTGCCTTGCTTTGTACCGAATTAACTTATTTATTCTTTTGTACAATAAGCTTGTGGTAAAAATGGCGGACTTATGGTTGCACTCTGTAACTATTGCTTTACTAATTCACAGGAAAACGGTACCCAATTCACTGACGGCGACATATCGATATTTGAAGCATTCGCCATCTTCTGCGGCCTCGGCATACATAACACGCAGATGTATGAAAACGCTTGCAAACTAATGGCTAAGCAGAAGGTACATACTTTAAAATTTTTTTCGTATTGTATCACTGCAAAAATTGTTTGCAAAAAAACCTGACCATTTAGAAAGTTCATAAAGCGCTTTCGACGAATCTCGATGCTGTGATGCAAACCTCCAACTCGATGGACTGATGAATGATGACCTGATGATGACCTAAAGAAGTCAGCGGGTAACCGTAACTAAATTCCGAATATGAGCAATTGTGTTCGGTAGTTATCGGAGTAGGTATGTCGTGATCTCAACATTATTTTGTTTGTATAATACTGTAATAGGTATTGGTGTGAAAGTATATATTTTCGAATAGGTTGCGCTGGAATGTCTTTCATACCACGCGACAGCATCTGCCGAAGACACCGCCAAGCTCTGCCAGGACATCATCCCGTCTGCTGAAATCTACAATCTGTACAGCTTTCAGTTTCACGGTATGTATTGTTAGCGGCATGAAGATGTAGTTCTGGCCTTGAATGTGGAGAAGCCGTAATTTAATCATCTTGCGTGGTGCGTGCGGGTTGTTCGAGTCATAAGTTCTGATTGGCTCGCCACCGTATTAATGGCCCCGCGTAGAGTACTCCATGCGCAGCTATTCTGTTCGAATTTCGTTGAGCTATACCTTGGTGCCGACTTTTATGTTGTTAGGGCCTCGATAAGCGGACATGGGACTCTGTAGACAATAATGTAGCGTCCATAGCCAAATTGCTCGCGTCAGTAGCCTCCTTTTCCATAGCCCATTGGCTCGCGTCGATTCTATGTGATCGACAGAGTTAAGCAACAACGTACGCAGTCGGTTTGTGGAAGGGTGACCGCTAGTGGCAACATGGGCGCCTTGTCGAAGACCTTCGGGTGACTTGAGAAAATTCGACACTGGGTTGGCCACTAACGATACCAATCCATGTTCGAGCAGTGTGAAAGAGCAGCAAGAGCAGTATCTAGACCTCCTGAGTCTGTGGGGGAGATCCGTGCACAATAGTGGGACTTCTATGGGTTGTTGTCTAGATAAAAATGTATGGCGCAATACGATACCGCTTGTTGTATTTCGTTCTAAGAGCTACATTTACTACATTTTTTCTGTCAATGGCATTGACTTACTGATTGTGCTCAACTCGCTATTTTAAGGGCCGTAATGACCTAGTGTCCGATGATTTCCTGACCACGCCTGATGTTCCAAAATATAATATTAACTGCTAGGAAATCGTATTACAG
Organism: Carterocephalus mandan; assembly: GCA_018250895.1. Lineage (NCBI taxonomy): Eukaryota > Metazoa > Arthropoda > Insecta > Lepidoptera > Hesperiidae > Carterocephalus > Carterocephalus mandan. The sequence continues at coordinate 3,612 of DWTT01001160.1, forward strand.
ATTTCGATTTGACGGATGAGGATACTTGCAGAGCGACCCTACGAATGTTCCTGCAGTGTAATCTAGTTGAGAAGTTCCACATACCGTACGATGTAAGTACAACTAGTCAAGTCCTTTATTTTATTCATTTATTTATGTATATTGAATCACATACAAAATATGTGACAAATGGCGAACCACTACCGGGAATTTCAAGTTAGAAAATGAAGCAGTCTTATAATGTCATCAAATTTGTTAAGACATTATGAAGATATGTTATGTATATCGATTCCTTTTTTTAAATTGACAGATCAATGGCGATTCCTATAACTTGGTACAATCTCTTTAAGGTCCTCTGCCGCTGGACTCTAAGCGTTAAGAAGAACTACCGTCCAGTAAAATACCACAACTGGAGACACGCGCTCAACGTAGCGCAAACCATGTTTGCCATGCTGAAGACCGGCAAGATGGAACGGTTTATGTCTGACCTGGAGATTCTTGGGCTATTAGTGGCTTGCTTATGCCACGATCTAGACCATAGAGGGACGAATAACGCCTTTCAGACGAAGACTGAAAGTCCGTTGGCGATCCTCTACTCAACGTCTACTATGGAGCACCATCATTTTGACCAGTGTGTGATGATCTTGAATAGCGAGAGCAACAATATATTTCAGGTGAGACAATAATAATTTTAAGCTGCCTTACATCTGTCAGGACATGTGTGATTTCATGGTCCATGACATTTATTTATTTATAATATATAATATAATATAACAATTGTTTCAGGCGTTATCACCTTGTGACTACAAAGACGTAATGCGTGTAGTTGAGACAGCAATTTTATCAACGGACCTCGCGATGTATTTCAAGAAACGTTCCAAGTTCCTTGAACTCGTTGATAATGGAGAATTCGACTGGCAGAGCCAAGAGAAGAAGGAATGTAAGTTACGGATACTAAAAGGGTCTAGAAAGTCTATAGAAATGAATGGTGGTTACTTATTGCCAGTGGACTATGAACGCTACATTTGTAGCGTTCATAGTCCAATGGCTCGTGTCGATTCTATGGAGAGGATCTTCGATCGACAGAGATAAGTAACGACGGGCGCGGTCGGATTGTGGATGGGTGACCGCTAGTGGCAAAATTTCATAGGCGCTACTATGCTTCGGAGGGAACGTTAAGCCGCCGTTAAGCCTTGTTTAAAGCCTTCTAGTGGCATGAGAACATTCGACACTGGGTTGGCCACTAACCCGTCCACCTATCCGCATTGGAACAGCGTGGTGGAGTTCATACCCCACCTGCCATAGCTATGTATCTTGGGGAGACCCGTGCCCAACAGTGGGGCTTTTTTTTACAAAGAGTAAGATAATATGAGTCCGTGAGACAGACATAACGAACACGCCACCTTCTTCCAGTGCTGTGCGGTATGATGATGACAGCGTGCGACGTGTCGGCGATCGCGAAGCCGTGGGAGGTGCAGCATAAGGTCGCTAAGCTGGTCGCCGACGAGTTTTTCGACCAGGGCGACTTAGAGAAGCTGCAGCTCAACCAGCAGCCGATCGCTATGATGGACAGGTAATTGAATCTAGACAGTTTTACAGCCGATCTGTAGGGTCCACGGCGTCTACGATCTGCGAAGGGTCCACGGATGCTATAGTACCACAAGCCATAGAAGTTCCACTTTTGGGCACAGGTCTCTCGTACAGACACAGTTGCGTGAGCTCTAGAGAATACTTCACAACGCTGCTCCAATGTGAATGGATCGGGGGAGGAGGGTGGCCAACAGACATTGGGCTATGGAGGCTATATGACAAAGTCAATATTTAGAAATAAACTGTTTAGTTCCAAACTGAGTTTGCCCTAGCACTACCACTGCCCGCCACGGTACCTCGTACCATTTCAACCTTTTAATTTCTACTATTTGTAATAATTGTTTTTAAACCAATTGTGGTCCGGTTGGAAAGATTACCATATTGGTCCTCAAGGGTGGCAACGCATCTGTGACTGACTTGGAACGAGACTTTTACTAACTAACAAAACTAACTATTACTAACAGTCCCCAGTCCTCCTTCTACCAACGAACTGACCAACAACCAAAAAACATTTGAAAAAAAGAAACAATGTAATGGTGGTGGCCAAAAGGCTGTCATATCGCTCCAGGAGCGATTTCTTCCAGACAACTAATGTTCTTATTAACTCTCTGCTAACTGGACTAACCATCCTAGTTCCCATTAGTCTTTTCCAAGTCAGTAACAGATTTCATGGACGGCAGGGGATGGGTGATGCTATCTTACATCCATAAAAAAACTCTGTTTTCATACCAGGGAGAAGAAAGACGAGCTACCGCAGATGCAAGTGGGCTTCATCGACATGATCTGCCTACCGCTGTACAAGGTGCTGGCGGACACGTTCCCCTGGATCCAGCCCCTGTACGCCGGCACGCTGGACAACCGGCAGCGCTGGCAGGACCTGGCGGAGAAGGTGGAGATGGGGCTCACGTGGATAGACCATGACACCATCGACAAACCCATTGAGGAGTTCACTGGTATGATTTGTTAGTTTCAGTACGTCAGCCATTAAACGCTATTACTCTCCGCGGTTGGCCTAAGCCTATTGCGAACAGACATCCGAGTACAGCTGTCGGCACGAAACTGTAGCTCTGACCGGAATTCGTGGGATATCAATGCGGGGAACATAATACGGCTAGCCAACCAATCAGCGCTTACGACTGATAACCCGCTCGCCTCTCGCACGACGTTAACTTAAATTTCGACTTATACGCATTCAAGATTAAGCTTGCCGTTCGTGCCGGTAACTGTACAAATGAATATAAAATAATATAAATAAATAATTCCCATTTGGGAATAAAGATTTTTGTATTTATTTTTATTCACTTAAGTATATTTATTGAAGGATTATCAAAAAAAAAATCTACAATTTATCGGTTATCAACAAAAGCGTATTTTTTAGTTATTTTAAACGCGGAGATCTCTTTTTTTATTGATTAATAAATTTTAGCTTTACTTCCAATCTGGGGTAGTGGTTTTTAATACCAAAAAAAAATTCATTTTGTATGTGGAAACTGCCTTCTGCGTTAATTGCAGAAGCCAGTGTCTTCCCCAATTTGGTTTATCATATAAAGGTTTGATTTGAAAATTAAAAAAATCTTCTCCCCAGCATCAGACGAGCCTATCAAAGACGTGCAGCTGACTGTGACGACGTTCGCCCGCTCAAAGAACCTTCCAGAAGCGAGCGCAGCAGAGAAGCCGATCAAGACGCCCTTCCACTCGCTGCGACGCAAGCCCGGCAGCTCGAGCACGAGGCAGCCAAAGTTCAGGTAAATTGACTCAGTCGGTTTTAACGAATCCATACTAATATTATAAATGCGAAAGTAACTCTGTCTATCTCGCTTTCACGCCAAAACTACTAAAACCAATTTAAATGAAATTTGGTACACAGATAGTCTAGAGCCTGAGAAAGGACATTTTAATTGGAGCTACTTTTTAATTGGAAAAAAGGGTTTTGTAAAGGGTTGAAAAGGGGATGAAAGGTTGTATAAAAGTATTGTCATGTCGTACGTACGTACGTACGTACTACTAACTAGTTTCTGCCACCACTATAAACCACATATTTGTCCCACTATTGGGCACGAGTCTTCTCTCGAAATTATGCCTTAGTTCACCACGTTGGCCTAGTGCGGATAGGCAGACTTCACATGCCTTCGAGAACAATATGGAGAACTCTCTGTTTGCAGGTCCTCTCGATGTTATCTTGACTATTACAGTAGGTGACCCTAATTAGTAAATGGTGAAAATTGGGTGTATACTGTGCCTACTCATTCGGGGAAATACAGGCGTGATGTTATGTTAAATTGCACATAATTGCGAGCCGCTTGGGTTTGAACCCGGACCGCTCAATTGAGAAACGAGTTCGATAGCCGCTGGGCTGTCACCGCTATACTAAGTCTAACCAGATTAACATGTAATTAAGTGTCAATTCAGTTTACGCAGTAAACGATTGTATAATCGGAATGAAAGAGCAGTTTCCTGCAGATCCCTATACGCGGGGACAAGCGGGCGCGGCGCGCGGCCAGCGAGGAGCGCCCCGAGCCCCCCGCGTGAGGAGGCCCCCAGGCCGCACAAGCAGAAGGGACGGTGGGTACCCCGACTATTGCTCTTACTCGCACTCCCCCAGTCTACTCTTATAGACCATTCCTCTTACCCAGCACTCCCCCAGTCTACTCTTATATACTATCCCTCTTACCCAGCAGTCCCCCAGTCTACTCTTATAGACCATTCCTCTTACCCAGCAGTCCCCCAGTCTACTCTTATAGACCATTCCTCTTACCCAGCAGTCCCCCAGTCTACTTTTATAAATTGTAATGAAATCTATTACACGCATTCCGGTGAAAGGAGAATTCGAAGGGTGCGGAACGCTCGTTGGATAAGTCGTGCGAGTGAATTTCAAAAATAGAGACAATAATGAAATTCGTGTAAAACCAGAATAGGGCTATGGAATTCTTCGCCTGTCGTTCCTACTAAAAGCCGGCTTCTGGGATTGTAGGAGGCAAAACGAAAATCGAACCATCCAACTAGTGATTACCAGATAAGACAATGTTATATAATGTGGTTGCACACCGTCGTAAGCTTATAGGTCTTTACCGGAACGTACCTATAACAGTCTGTGTGCTAGAGGGTATTTTATCCCTGCATCCCCCCACAAGCGCTGAAGGCTACCCATCCGCTGTCGCCCACCGCTGAACAAGGACATAAATAGGGACTGGGTTGGTAAGTCCAGTGTGTTTTATTAATAAAAATATTTCGTTAGTAGATATGAGGACCGGTTTAGGGACGAGCCACCTGTGGCCAGTAGGACAGAAACGAAGGTACCCCTTGCGATACAAAAGTGTTTAATTAAACCTATAATTGTCTTTATTCCAGGTTGTGCCACATGTTGTGACGGTTAAGTTTAAACTGGTGAGTATTGAAAATGTTTCTATTTAACAGTATACGTTTACGTACGTACGTATGTGCGTTAAGTTATTTACGTACCTTTTTAGTAAGAAGATATTGTCAATCAGGTAAAAGGCTGATGGATGGATGAAAGAAAATATATTTTGGATGAGACAAGGGAAGCAGACAGTTTGAATTCATTTCTAAAAACTAATTCATATCTGAATACAGTCGAAAAAGAATCGTTCTCTCTAGATTAGAAAATTCTTGTGCTTGGGAATCAAAAAAGCTTATGAGTCTTCTTATTGTAAGGACCTCCATCGTACTCCAGCACGCTGCTCCAGTAAAGATGGCGAAGGGGCTAGAGGCCAACCCAGTCGTCTGAAGTTTTTAGGCCGCCCAAAGGACTCTGACATAGCTTTTCGACTGTGATGTTATCTCATCTTATTTATTCATTTAATTTTTATGCACAAAAACGTACAGCAAGTATTATGTACCAGTCAATTAGTATCTTAGGATAAAAACCGGGAACAGCGGCTTATCGTGCCCTCCGAAGCACGGAAGGGTTCGAAAAATTTTGCCAACAAAGGCTGGCTGACACTAGGGATTAATATTATCGACCGGTTGATAGTATTCCAAGCTTCGCAACCACGAGCAATCAATGACCGTCTGTTTTTTTTTTTAGGGGCAGCCAAAGCAGTTCAGACAAACAGGACAGAGTGAAGCCGTCCAGGTCGATTGACTAGTTGCGACTCTATTGTTGTCTTGTTCGGGCTACGGTCTGCTCTATGGTCTCGGTTGCTTCCAGGAATGACTTTCAAGTGTGTGGTCTAACTGTTGGGTTGGTCTTATTATTGATTGTGGTGTGTGTATTATGTCGTCGACTAGAAGACAAATTTGGAATACCTTTCTTCATTGTTTTCTGATGTACATTTTTAAATAATAATCAAAAAAGTATGTATGTTGTTCAATGCTGATGTTTTTTTTGTTCTTTTAAAAAGTTAAATTACACAATTTAATGTATTTGAATGAAACACGGATGAGAACTATAATAATGTTCTCACGTTTTTTTTTGTGGCGTTAAGGTAAAAAATAACGCATGCATAATCAGCTTTAAGTTATGGACCTATCTTAAAAGCTGGTAAATAATCCTTTTCACTTATCTGTAATTTGTACAATCGTAGTTACGTCTGTGGTTACGTGATAAACACCAGGTATTTCCAAATTTCAGTTCGGAGCCAGTAAATGACACAAACCAATAATTATTAAAGCTTTGTTCAACCAAAGTTATCTTTTAGAAAATATTACTACTAACGTAGAATTTTAATCTTTACGTCGTTTTGACACATAAAATGTTTCCTGTAAAACATGTTTAGGTAAATGTTTATCTAATTAATGTACATAATATAGACTGTGATCTAGTGTTACTTCACGAGATTCTATTTTAAAACTATTCACAGTTTTAAAACAACCATTGACTAGAAAACCATGATAACATAACATAACTGATATTTATTGAGAATGTTCGCAATTAATAGACTCAATTCCAACTTGCATTTTGTATCAATATTAGCACAGGCCGACCAAATAGAACAAAGAACAAATAGACACCATGATAATTATATAAAACAGGTGAAGTTCTAAAATCTAGATATTTCTAAAATAATAAATAATAGTTCATCCCGAAGTGAAGTTACTGTAGAAACAAGAGTAACAAAACACACTCATGATGTATGTATGTATTCTCGAGTTATCTAAAACTGTCGTTGGCCTATGCAGTGACTAACTCGTTTACTTTTAAAATAGAATATTCGTCTCTTGGCCTGAAGAAATGGATGGAACGAAAGTTAAAAAGTTATGTTACAGCGTTAAAATAATTTAAAAATTTAAATAAACATTAATTTTATTGTAAGATGAAAGTATTATGATGCTAGTCGATTTAATTTTATCAAGTGTAATATTGTCGCACGGTAATGATTACGTCCACTTCGCTTCTGAAGCCATAATTGTGCAATATTTAATGCTAAAGATTGTTTTTTATTTAATACTATATAAATTATGTAACAATATTTTTGTATAATTTTTTTGTTTGAACTCACAATGTATCACGTAATATGTGTATTTATTTTTGTAATTCAAACATTCTTATTGGAACGAAATATCATTTATTTCTCTTACGATTTAAAAATATACGTTAATAATAAATAAGTGTCCAACATGATTTCATTTTTTTGTTTTAGTATATATGTATATATAAAAAATTAATGATGCATTGTGTGTTCGTTGGAACATTTATATCTTCAGTTGAGCTATAAAGAAAGCCATCTCTGGTAATGTATGAAATTTAATATCAATGTAAAATAATTTGTTTAATTATTTTGGCAAGGATTGAAAGCCTTTTGGACAGCAAGTGTCGAACTGTGCAATTTATACTGTTGTTATTATAGATTAGATATCGTTTTTTGTAACTTTATGGACTAGACGTTTTAGGAACAACTTTTTTAGAACAAATTATGAATAGGACGAAAAATAGTTGACTTCTTTGAATTCGAGTTATTAAAGTCCATATATTGGTACAATCACTTTATTATTTCAAGCCTCACCATACTGCTCCATTGTAGATTGGTTGAGCTGAGCATTTTACTGGTATAGCATACCTATTATTGATACGAAAAATTGATATCAAATATTATAATAGAACTGACAAATCATGTCAGTTTATCGATAACAAGCAGTTTCTACCTCAAATAAAATAACTTTATTTATGACAAAATATGTACATATGTGTTTTTCTATTTAACTATTTTATCCGTAAGTTCATTTTGTTCACATTTTAATTAATTTTTTATAAATATTTTACAGTAAAGTAATTATTCCATATTGCGAATTTATTAACCCTAAAACAATTAGTCCAATTAGTTTCTGTAAAAACGATCTTAGGTTCCAGATGTTGTGAAATAGACTATACTTACCTACTGTAGATTAATGTTGTATAATGATTAAAAACTACTGAGATTTTACATGAATTATACTTTAAATTAGATATTATCTTTATTTCTCAGATATTCCTGTAACGATAGTTGTTTTCAAGCATTTCTGAATCGTAGGCAAATGTATGTAAATGTTCTTTCTTGTAAAAAAAAGTCTCGAGATTTTCTTACAGACGTTTATCTGTCGTATTTTATAAAATATTATAGAATCTTTGTTATCTTTTGATTTTATGAAAATTTATTAAAATGTTTATGTAGGTATTGAACAATACAATCAAATATTCGATGGAATAAAAAATCTGTAATTTTAAAATGCGACTCCAAAGATTCTTGTAAATCCTGTAAGAACTTTAGCTTTTGTTGTTTCATTTTAACGGTATTTATTTGAAATTGAGGAATATCGATAAAGGCTCATTTACATTGTTTATTATTTCCTTGTTCTTTTCGTTGAGCTTTAAGTTTTACGACTATGTAGATAAAGTATTTAATTTGACAAATAAAGTTACAATTAATGTACTTTGTGAATTTTATTTACATTGCCTTTATCAGCATTGAAATAAAATGGACTTGTCCTGAAGAAGACAGCGGGAAACCGCTGGATTCAGATAGCATAGGACCGGTTGGAGTGGCATCGTATAGGGGAGGCCTGTGGTGTGTCCTGTGAAGGTCCATTCCTGCACATAGGCCTCTCCTTTTGAGGGTAAATGGTTGATCGATGGAGACATAATCTTATATTTTTATGGTTACTGACCTACCTTAGTAATATAAATGCTTCTGGCATACAAAGGGCGTTCTTGGCATAACATACGCATTCTGCTACATAATCTATATATATAAAAGGAGAAGGTGACTGACTGACTGACATATCAACGCAGGGCCTAAACTATAAGGGCTAGA
>DWTT01001161.1:0-12427 GCA_018250895.1 Carterocephalus mandan
AATTTTCAAAAATCCTTTCTTAGTGCTCCCCTACGTTATAAAAGGAACCCCTGTGCTAAATTTCAAGTTTCTAACCCATATAGTTTAGGCCCTGCTTTGATATGTCAGTCAGTCAGTCAGTCAGTCAGCTTCTCCTTTTATATATATAGATTTGATCTAAAAATAAGCAACGTCAAATATCTCTTAAAATTACATTCAATGTCATACTTAGGTACATAAAAACTAACCTTAAACACAGTTCAGATTCAATAACTGTCCTGTGTAGGAATAGCAAAAACAAAGGTTGTCAACACCACCGATTTTTATATTTCAATTATTTTCTACACATGGATTTTCCCTCTCAATACCAGTTTTAGGTAGATAGGATGCAAAACCGTGGTCAGCGGGGTGGACTATGCCTACACCAAATCCAAGACGAGATCAATTCGAACAGTGGGATAAAGAACTGGTTGTGTACAGCGGTAGACGATTCAGTGTTATGTGCGGTCGTCTTTATATGGAACACCCGCTGGTCCGGCCATGTTAGATTGATAGATGATACGAAAGTCGCTTATCGTTCCGTCCGTTCGTTCCAACTTTTTTGGTGACGCTTCAAGTGATAATTGTCTTCAAACAGACATGAAGTAGATATCTATAACGTGGCTCGGGATTTCGTCATTTTGTTTAATACGAAGTCAAAAAGGCAACTGAGGACATGATTGAAATAATTATTGGACAAACATTACAACCATGGTCAGCAGATGGGATGAAGAGCCACCACCACTACTACCACAACTCTTTCTTTGTCCCACTGTTGGGCACGGGTCTCCTCTCAGAATGGGAGGGATTAGGCCTTAGCCCACCACGCTGGCCAAATGCGGTTTGGTAGACTTCACATGCCTTCGAGAACATTATGAAGAACTCTCAGGCATCCATGTTTTCTCACGATGTGTCCTTTACCGTTACAGCAATTAATTTCTTAAAACGCACATAGATAAGTAGTTGGTGCGTGCCACTTGGGTTTGAACCTGGACAGCTCGAGTGAGACGCGAGTTCGATAGCCACTGAGCTGTCACCGCTTTTAGGGATGAAGTGCATTTGTGCTTATAATGGACAAACCGTCCATCCAGTGACCCCGGGAAAGACGAAGTTCTGTGTGGCTGCACGACGTTGTAAATAAATTCTGTAGATGCTGATATTTTCGATGTCTCGTCTGAGACGAGCCTGTCATGGCCCATGGGTCACAGCTCTGGGGGCACCGGGGCATTCTAACAGAGATCCCGGAGCCCTCCATAGCACTGAGGAACGCCACCGAGGGGGTTTTAGTGGGAGGAAATCCCACATAACCCCACTTCGTTTCCATGATGTCCGGGTACCTTGAAAAGTTTTCCCACTTCAAAAACAAAAAAGATCTGCTACTCGGCATTTTAAGTAAGAAAAACCGAATATTTGTTGCCGGGATTCGAATCCAGGACCTCTAGTTTAGCAATCGCTTTTGCGACCACAACGAGCAACACATCATAATGATTTACGTTATAAAAACAACATAATTATGCACTTCTAAATAGCACAATATAATATTTTTATTAATTAAGAATGGGAAGTAAACTCTTTCAAATGAGAAAATAAATTAAACCGTTAGGTAAGTATAAAAGTTCTGTAAGTTGGTGTATGTAATAGTCTTTGATCATGGAATCAAACATTTATAGTCCAGTTAGTAATTGTTAGTAATAGTCTCAGTCCAAGTACGCCATATGTGGTCTTGAGGACTAATATGGTCACATAGAATATAAAGTTTTTTGATAGGCTCTACCACCATAATGTTTTATTGGCAAGGACTATTAAACACTAGTATTGAGATAAAAATATTTTTCAAGCAGAAGCTCTTTATAAATCATATCTACCAAAAACTTACAAGTGTCGTCTAATGATCCATCTCAAAACTATTAAAGTGATACTCACTGATTTTAATCAGGCTAAAATATAATTACATATAGAAAAAGTCTTGATAATATTTGACATCTAATCTAGCCATCTGTAAATTGTCTAACAAGATGGCATTCCAACTTGAACGTCGGTTGCAATGAAATTTGAATTTAATCCCACATCGATAAGATCCACAACTGGTAATAAATATCGCAGTTTTATGAATCAAAAGTTTTATTAATATCAACAGATTACTTTAATCTATTTTAGACTTTCTGCCTTATGTACAAGATTCAAAACGGTTACTTATCCTTGTCTGGGAAGTCGAAACTTCATGTAAGTCATTTGTCAAATACGGGGTCAAAGGGTGTGATTCGTCTCGTGTTAATCAAAGTACGGACAGACATGAGGATGATCAATTATATTAGAACATGGGAAAGTTCCAGTTCACCGCTTGGCAAAGACTATACAGCCTAATTCTATGACATTACTTACATCGTTTAATCAAGAATAAAATAAGAATTGATAAAGTTAAGTTTATCACCTACACCACTTGCAAGTGGATTATAAGAAATTTATTGAGATGAAATCCTTGAGCAGTATCTGACTGCTGACCACTACATCAAATCAACTGCATTCCCCTCACATTAGTTCTGACTGGGCTAATACAACAATAATTCAATTAATCATGAAATTAATTTAACGCCCTACTAGACACGTGATCTGCGATAACGCGGACTGACAAATTGCCTAATAATCTGATTTACACGATTCGCGTTAATTAATAGGAAGCCATTAAGTTTCCACTAAGAGCTTGCAATAAAATCGTTTAAAACTAAATAACTCAGTACAAAACTATGAATAAACGTGACAACATTATTCTGTACTACAACTACATCCGAGTCATGAATCCCAGCATCACACGAACAATTAAGCACCTGACTACTTTACCTTTACACGATAGATATAAGATATATAACTCACTTATAAGTAATATTAAAACGTGCCTCATCTTTATGTACCTATAACCATAACTTGTCGTACCGAATAAAAATTGGTGAAAGGAATCAATAGATGAAAAATTATCAAATATAAATTACATATCTATTTATAAATTGACTTTTTCAAAGTGCCTTAAAAGTTAAATGGTGAGATATTTAGCAACTGATAGGCAAACAGATCCGTGAGAAACATTGCTACTGAAGTAGTCACTCGCAGTAATCGCTGCGATATAAAGAAACATCGTAAAATCTAATTTGTTGAGACGCCAATAATAGTATATTACTAAGATTTTCAAATAATTTCAGTCTTATAATAAGTAAATAAATCTCTTTTACAAACAGGTTGATACATTGTATGCCAGATTTTTGTTTGTATCTACCTCGTATGAGACACATAGAAGTAGGTCCGTATGACTTGTCTTGTATTCGATATGCACTTATTTATTAGTCGTAATAAAATTATTCATATTAGAAACAGCATTACTTCTAAATTAATAGTACTGCGTGTTGACATTTCAATCGGCACACGATACAAGCGATTGAATACTGTAAATGTCTCGTATTAAGTTCAATACCTTGTAGCAACAACATCGGACCCAGGTTAGTTCCCTGGCATACTCCTACGCAACGTTGACAGTTAAATCTCAATAGACTGTTTACCAATGCAGATATCGACTATTCTTCGGCCTAATCTGACATCGGAGAATTATTACAAGACGTAAAATGAATATATTACACGATTACAATTTGTAATCATTTACATGGGAACACTTAATAGTTAGTCACAAGTTTCGTGATGTAGTCACGTAATGACGTGTGCTTGTTCCCGATCGTGTGATAATCGGCCAGTCGTGAAACTATGATAGCGATATTTTTGCAAATGCCTGATTGCACTGTGACTAATCGGTGGTTCGTTTCCATGATACTCAAGATGTGGTTATGCAAATTATACTTGTACGGGCGATTAATATAGAAGTTATAACAAGTGTTTTGTAAATTACTGCCTCCTTTTCCTGTTATTTTCATCATCAGCTGTTATGGAGACTCTGCTCTTAATTTATATTACATAAATCAATATCAGTAATCAGATATTGATAACACGAACTTTTTTAACGTTTTAAACAATGATTGTGTTAATTATGAAGCTATTTAATTAAATTTTTATTGTAAACGACCTGCTTTTGATATAAGTTTCTTTAATAGAAACGACACTTCAGGACTATAAATTGAGAACAATACCGTAATTATCTTGTTATAAAGAAGAAAGACTGTGTTCTCTAACACACTCTACATGCTCACGTCTCCGCGGTATGCCATGATCTGTGTCGAAGGTGGTGGGATACACAGGAATAATCCATGTATTAAATATTATAATTATTTATAGATATTTATTTATCTGTAAAATAAATAGATACCCTGATTGACAGTTAGGGTCCCTCAGTACCGTGCCACAGACTCGTCGTGTTTAATTATAAAATGATCCTTAGCAGTGTAGTGGAAACCTACGATAGCGTCCTTTACACCTCACAAGGTCGTGTTAATCTTGGTATAAGGGCTCACAGCTAACATTATTACCTGTCAGAGATGTGAATGAATTCCAGAGATATTGCTATTAAAATACGAAATTCCGAGTAATCTTTAGGTTGAGGACTTTGATATATAATTAAAGATATCTTCAGATGAGGTAAGCATCATCAGGAGGACAATTTTATTTAGTTTTTAAATTAGATGTAGTGTACCTTTGACTATATAGAATACGACTCAATAGTCGTATTCTTTAGCATCGCATTTTTTTTAAGTTAGTTAAAACATAAATATTAATTAAATACATAGTAACAATACAAACGTTAGATACTCGTAAAAATGTGCCTGTAGGTAAAATTAATATTAAAGTCTACAATTCAAAATTATGTTAGGTCATTATGAACTTATAAGTTCATAAGTTCGCCCTTTATACCATTTCATATGATATAAGAAGTCTAAATAAATAAAAATGTTTTAACACTCACTGAATCTTTTGTGAAACCAAAATATTGTAATCCAATCTTGTTTTCCTAAAATCCCGATGGAACGTCTGGCTGGCACCATTAGGTTCTACTCTTCCATTAATAAATAATGTGTTTGTCCTACATGAAGCCCATGAAGGCCTCAAGAGACTCAATGCCAATAAATGACCGGTACAACGTAGCCTACAAAGTGTTTTGGCACCGTAATTTTTAAAACACAGAATTCGAAGTAATTGTACATACGTACCTACATATTATTTGCAAGAAAGTCCTTGAGTGGAGGCAAACCACGACTCGGAAAACGGAATATGGCCGCCTTCAGACCAGGTGGACTGATGACATAAAGAACATAAAGAAGACAGCGGGAAATCGCTGGATTCAGAGGTCACATGATCGGGAGGAGAGGTGTCGATTGAGTGAGGCCAATAGTGAACCTTAAAATGGATAGACATTTTGTTTAAAGCAAAATGAAAAGCATATCACGATAGGTATACCATTTACTTTATAACCTTACTCTCACTTCTGGGAACATTTTGTAATTATATTTTGAACCAAAATCATCAAAAAAATACAGTAATATGCGAGCAGTAGTATAAAACATTGATATTGCCGAAATCTCGGAGACAATAGAAAGTCCATTGAACTCGCGCGGCTGCATACTCCCGGTATTCCAGAGCTTAAGCGATAACAATAAAATTATAGTATGGTACCAGCTATGAAACTTTCTTAAAATCTGCGTATCCACACTCGAGTTGGCCACTAATCCCTCCGTAGACACCTACTTTGCATATTTTCGGTACCCACCGCAACCAAAAGGGGAAGCAATGGATCGTGTTAATATGGAGATATTTCAAAGACACCTATTTTATTCAGTAGTTGGCGTAGTTACAGAATTGTGGGGTAAGATCGACCATGATTTATTTATCGCTATCGAGACTACCCTTATCCCAAGGACCTATCTACTTGGGGTGATGCTTTCGATATTGTAGCATTTGTTCAGCTTGTTTTATTGCGATTGATAGTAAGAAAGAAGACAGATAATCAATGAACCAGTGGTTTCAAGCTTTTTTGGGTCCACTGCTGGACATAGGCCTCCCTCAATCGTCGCCAGTCCTCCCGATCCTGCGCTTGCTGAATCCAACGGTTTCTTCAGGTCGTCAGTCCACCTCGTCGGGGGGTGGCCAATACTTCTTTTTCCGAGACGGTCTCCATTCGAGGACTTTTCTTACCCATCGGTTATCAGTCCGTCGAGCGACGTGGCCTGTCCATTAGTTACAAATTAAAACTTTTACTTAGGTATTAATTTCGGGATCAAAACCTGTTATCACTTGTATAAAACTTTTGCTTGTTAATGTCATTTTCTCTGGCGTGATGCATCCAGTGATAAAAAACTTCGGAAGTACGATATATGATTCAGCATCTGCCAATCCGCACAAATTGTATTGTATTATGTATTTATAGTAAAGTAAACAGAGAACAAATATGCACGGTTACATTCCTACCTTTTAGTCTTTCATAAGACGGAAATACAAGTCAATTTGATGCAGCTCAGATAAAATAACGCCTGAGTCAGTGACTCAAATCGTCAATCATAGCTTGGAACTACGCCGCGGACAGTACTTCTCCTCTCGACGAAACATACCGGCAGCTAATAAAATATGTTTTTCTTGGATGAAAATTACTTTACATGTTGTACGGAAATAGTGGGTCAATAATATTATATGTAAACTAGCTTTCCCTGCGGCTCCCGCGTCAAGTTGTTTTACGTGCAGAATTGCCTCTACTATCAAGGGATGTTTTAAAATATAATAAGCCTATATCAACGGCAAGCTACAACAAAGATAACCAAGAGACAACAAAATTCTTACCTACTTTCACACCTACCGTCCCTCGGTTGTTAAAATTTAAAAAAACGGACAAGTTGGCAATGAGTACTTACGAATGGACGGAAGGATGGAATGACGGACGAAGAGATACTGAGGTAGTCCATGGTGGATGACCACCATGGACTAGATTGGTTCTTGCATTAGTGCACTAAAATAAATAAGGAGTATTAATAATTTAACATAGAAGGGATAATTAAAAATTATACCTATATTATAAATATGCATGATATTTAGGGATGTATCATTCAGTGTGTAGTCCGTGATTCATACATATATATTATTCCTAATGCGCATGAGTTTGTGTTAATTACAGTTTTAGTGTATAAGCCTTAGTGACTTCAGTCCAACTGTATTTTAACGTTAGACAAATGCGACTGAAGCCACACATACACATTATAATCCGAAAGGAATCATTTACTTAGCCCATTGTATATGTATAGCATCTTACATTCAGGCAGTGAAGTTACCAAAACTATAATTAGTGATAGTGCGTAAGATAGTACCCCAGAGTAGCCCAGAGCATTAGGACGCCTGTTTCGAATTTTATTCAGCCATCACACGGTTGCTACCGAACCGTTACGCTGAACAGTCAATACTGTTATGATTTAATATCTTGTTATTCCATCTAGCCTAATCCCGCATGATTTCTAGCAGTTCTATTAATATACTGCCGTCTGTAACCATAAGTGCGTCACTCAGAACATTAGTTTTTGAGTGGTACATCTGTTTCAGCTGCGGTTTTAACAGTTTATGCCTAATAATTTTTGGAAAAGCTATGAGCACCAATATAGATAGAGCTGTAAAATCATATGTATTATTTTTTATGTAAAATGAAAACTACTAAGACGTTCTACCTAAAAGTAAATCATAAAAACCTATGATTTAAGGATTAACCTGTAAGGATTTAACTATCGAATATAATATTTAGTTACAATTGACCTTTGTTTGAGAAAAAAAACTGCAATAATTAATAACAGTACATATAATTATCTACTCTACTCGAATGATAGAAATCTATGGTCAAATTGAAAGTTGCTAGTTTCCCGCGCATTAACATTGTTGGGAAATAAGATTGTTCGAAATTCGAAAAATAAAATTCTAAAGTATTTTATTAGTTGCGTTCGATGTCGAGTGGCAACAAACGTCACGTATCGACACGGACGCGATACAGCACTTGGCGCGCGCTCAAATTGATATTGAATTTATTTTCAATTTTAACGCGCCCTCCTTAACGACATAGAGTAGCTTTGAATCAGATACTTGAAATTTTTGTGTGCTGGTTTTTTTTAAGTAGCTTATAAGCCAATCGCTTTAAAACTATGCTATAGTAAGAAGAACTTTCTTCATTTAGAAATGATTCGGTATGACAATTCTGTATGATAATCTTAAATTGAAACAACATGTTATCGGTGTATAAAAAAATACAAGCAGTCGAACTTAGAAACTCCTCCTTTTTTCAAAGTTGGTTAAAAAATTAATCGCAACCATATACGAGAAGCAATTCTGCGGTCAGATAAAGCGTATTCTGCCTCGTTGCCTCTGCCGGCAGCTGCTCTGTAAAGTTGACAATGAACAGGCGCCACCGCGGATACAAACGTCAAGCGCTATTTCTGTTGCGACTGCGGTGCGCCCGGTACACCGCGCCGTCCCAGCCTCTTCCCTACCCTATCATGTAAACATGTGTTATTGTGTTTTAAAATGTAGGTTGTTACTAACTTATAATTAGAGGATGAGCGCGTGGAGTTGGTAAACCGTACACCGTGTAAACAGAATACTTTTTCTAGATTACCCAACCAACATAAGAACGCAAGGGCAGAGGAGTCGCCAAAAGCTAAAGCGGCACTTAAGGAAAGGCCTTTTCGGAAGAATACCACCCAAATCTAGTTAACTCTCTGAAATTGTTTTCTAAATAATTAACTAGTTTTTAAAATCATTGTTTGTTCATCAATGCATTTATCGGACGTATCTCCGACGGTTAAATAACTAATACCGGAACTAAGACCGGAGGATGCATGCTTCTTCTCACTTTTCTCTATCTGAACTGAATACATGCGATTATCAGACAGTCACTGTTATTTTATCTTTTAAATTATTGAGTCGACACAAAAGATTATGGTAATAATCTAATTCCGTCGTCGGAGAACTGGCCATAAAACACTTGCAAGCCTGCCTGCTCAAAATTTCTAAATTTAAAAATAAACATCGGGTGAAGTTCATTTTGTTCGCCACTTGACGTAAGGAATCAAATTTAAAAAAAAACACCTGCCAGTTCTAAAGTGAACTTGCGGTCCATTGTCACGTATCTGTCGCGTCGCGAGCGTGCGCGGAGATAGGAGATAGGATCTCCTTTGACGTCCCGTCCGTGACGGTATACTAAACGTTGTTATGAACGAGTCATGTTTAGAGGACTTTGATAAGAGCGTTTGTAAGTCTAAATTGATTAGATTTACATTATACCACTGAAATTTGTATTTGGAGTAGAGCTGATTTGGACTATATAAATGTTAAGAAAACGCAATTGGAAATTACATTTTTTTCATTAAATTATTAAATCATATTATTTAAATTAAAATCATATTATTAAAAAATTAAAGGTAACATTAATTAGGCTGAAAGAATGCAACGTGAATTATGGGACTTGTTTGATTAAATTGAGTTTAATAATCTCTAAGCTCACACACTCGTCACCAAGGTATACTAGTGCCTAACAGTGGGATATTGAATGGGTTGTTTTGATGAAGATCTGAAAAAGCTTCGCTGCGACCCATAGACGTCCCACTGCTGGGCACGGTTCTCCCCCATGCAGCTGCGGGAGGTCTAGAGCATACTCCACCACGCTACTAAAATGCGGATTGGTGGAGGGCTGAAAAAGCTTAGTTGAATAATTCTCGCAAAAGGAACCATAAATTCACCACACCACCTCGACCAATTTTTCCATCTCCCTATGATATTTACCTATCCCGATAATTTGACAGTAAAATTCAGATAGTCATAAAGCCACACTCACCATGAATGACACGGTAGGGTGGATTCAATGGCGCGTCACACCGTGCTACAAAGGGGTTCACGCTTCGGCGCTGGATATGATGCTCTCATGTTATTGGCGTGCGATTTGACAAAGTGTTTGTGGGTTTTGTTTTGTTCAAAATACAAACTTATAACCGCAGAGTGGTAGAGTTGGTTCAATGTTATGTTATGTTGGTTCGGTGTTATGTTCGCAAGGGCATTACGAGTATTTAAGAGCACCGCCGTGTGAATCCGGACCAATTCTTCCACTACGTGGGGTACACTGAAAGTTTTGCCTAACACATGAATAAAACAATTTACATATAAAGTAATATATTTAATGCTTTTCGAGTATCCTCTATTACATTTTAAAAACTATTTTATTCGATCAAAACATTTTTGAAAACATGAGGATCATTGGTCAGTGAACTTTTAAAATCATAAAAAATTATCTTTAACTTTTCGCGTAAATTCCATTATTGCTACGGACGAAGAACTTCAACTTGTGCTATAAAACAATTGACACAATATTTCCCGCATTTTTAATCCGTATAATCAATATAACCTTCGAAATTCAAACATTTATGAGCGACACTTTCAGCGTGCCCTTATACAAGGCACCTCAGTGTTTTTGAGCAACTGTGTTCACTGGCAATAAGTCGAATAAGATAATATTATTTGAGTAGTAACGGACATCATTGTGAATCTGTTATGAATCACGAAAATGACTACGCATATCACAGACTTTACATACAGGAAAAATCTAAAATCTAAACTACAAATTCAGGCTTAAAAATTAAAACATACAAAGAAAATGTATGTTTTAATTTTTAAGCCTATGAAAAAAAAAAAGAAAAAAAAACTCACTACTTTTAATATTCGTAGGTGTAGGCTATCTATGATTTCTGCAAAACCAAGTGTTTAAACTTTCTATCCGAGAAACCGACACATCGGTTTATCGTGTTCAATCAATATTATTTGACGTTACAAGACAGTCGTTCACCGAACCACAGGCTGTCTGTCAGCGCTTCTCAAGCGTCATATCATTCGAGGACACCAGCGAATAAAAAAAAACATGTACCATAGATACTGCACACGTCAGAAATATCACTTCCGCATGTCAGGGCTGTCTCAAACGGTGCGGTGAATTTTGCATCTGAATGCTATGCGGGCAGTAATGTGACAAGTGAAAACCCTGTTGCGAATGTAAATTTGTCAGCTTGTCGGCCCAGTGGCATAGGAGTCAATTGAAAACCCCTTTTAAGGAGATTTAATACGGTGTATGTAGGTACATACGTTCAAGTGCATAAGGCTATGTTCGCTTATCTAACATGCCTTAGTAAGAAAATTATTGCGTTAAAAAGTATCATGTTAAATTCAAGAATCTTAATGTAACAGAACCTCTTTTTATGAATCTAAATTATATATCCTAAAATTCATATACCTATTGAACTATGATTTACATAGTTTGATTTAGTTAATACCAATACAACTTGTACTTATTGATATTCAGATTAACCGAATTCAAATAAATTGTTAGGTAGATACACAGATCAGGGGGTGATCTGTGGGTAGATACTATAAAATTAAAAATATTTATCATTGAACTGATTTTCAGTGCAGCCCGAAAGACAGAATGCCAAGCGTCAAACAGAATATAATATGTTATTCATTATAGCATAGTTCAATAATGAAGGCCACAAAAAAATTACAATTAACGCGTAGCTGGTAAAGCATGGCATAGTGAATTAAGCTCGCCATTTTCAATTGTATGTACTTAAGTAGTGTATGTATGAAGATTAAATAAATAAACATTCATATCATTGATACAGCCACGCTACACAACAGCAGAACCACGACACCCTTATTCAAGTAGATCAGATTATGACAGGCATATCCGTTGAATAATTTGACATGTTATGATCAAAGACAAAGCAGAGAACAGCAAAAAGCGCGGGTACGCGAAAATGGTGCGAAAACCGAACGATGGAAGCTGAAGCCGACACGGTTTTTACATTGTCAGCCAGCACTGAAATGGGATTTGCGTATATTATGGCGTCTCTTTGTCAGTGTGATATGAGGGCTTATTTCGATGCTGGAGAATAGGTACCTATATTGAACATTAATATGCAGTGGATAAATAATAAATGGAACTTTATCACGTAACGCGATAGTTCTTGTTACATTTTTTTTCTGAAATATGAAAACTTCTGGACTTAACCAGACATTATTGCACGCAAATAAAATTCGTTGAGTTAAGTAGGTAATTGCTAATTGGTTGATTGTATTCATTTTTTGATGTCACATTGTCACAGTTCCCTGCCACTAGATTATTAAAAAAATAAGCATTAAATGTAGATTGAGTGTTACCAATTAAAATATCACTGATTAGTACCTAGTATAACTAGTGGTGCAGAGAACGATTTGGAGTGTAAAAAGTAAATTAAAATATTTCTTTTTCTTCTTCTGTCCGCTTTGTACTTATACGAGTAGTTTATGTTTATAGTACGACTAGTGGACGCCCGCAGCTTCGCTCGCGTAGAATAAGACCCATTAACGACGTCTACCCGTCTAACGACTTCAAAAACGGCAAAGTTTCATACTAACTTTGCACCCCCGTTTT
>DWTT01001162.1:0-12425 GCA_018250895.1 Carterocephalus mandan
ACATTAGTTGGTCAGTTCGTTAGTGGGTATGAGGACTAGGGACTGTTAGTGATAGTTAGTCCTGTTAGTTGGTGTTAAAAACTCAGAAACGCGCTTTGTAAAGTTACAAATATCTACATGAATTTGACTTTATTTCGTGATAATCTGGTAAACACGTGTTCTATTAATTTATGTATATAAGTTACCTTTATAAGTTTATTTATATGTATTATAAATTTATATACGTAAGCAAATATTGTAGTAGAGTTAAACCTGCATGTCATTCAATTCGAATTGTTCTTCAATATCATTATGACAAGCATGTTTCGTTCACGTTAAACGGATGCATGAAATTCAATTCTTGCAATGATACTTCTCTAGTCGTTCATTGAAAAGTACCCATTATTTACACGTAGTTTAACAAATAGCTGCAATTGGAATGCAGTCACCGTGTACCAATATGTACACGGTGGCTGCTTTTATAAAGCGGCAAGTTTTGTTTGGATATTACGTATTCGTGTATCTGTCTCTCTATATATAGATAACTAAAAGAAATAACATCGTTAAAAATCAAAAAACATAATTTTGTAAATAACCGAACTAAAATGTAGAATTAAAAAAAAATATTGAATTGTCATCGGTCCTTGATAAGTGTGCAGTTTAAATTTTATCTGACATTGTGAAAATCACTTTCAAAGATTCCGTTACATATACATACCAAGCTAATAAAAGTAATAAGTTGTCTATTTCTATGTTGTAAACTTTTCATTTTATATTTGTGTGTTTTTTCTTTAGGAAAATGTACCATTTTTAGTGTATACTAAAGGAGAAGAAGTGCAGAAACGAAAAATGATTACATAAATATGTCTGATAAGTAACGAAACAGGATTCTAAACGATGAAATCTGTGTAGACTAAATAGGTTACCGACATAGCTCGCCAAGTTCCTTGAGTGGAGACCGTGACTCGGAAAATGCAGCACAGACCTCCGACTGGATCGACCGATAACCTGGAGAAGTCAGCTTAAAACCGCTGAATTCAAAGGGCACAGGAGCGAGAAGCAGCACCTATTAGAGACCTAGCGGTGGACTTCGGCACGTTGATAGAATAGATTCATTTTATGAAAGATGCATAAATTACGGCTTTGTAATGAGATCTTTATTAAATAAAATCATTGAACAATTTTTATTCCTTAGACTTACTTTAGTCTTAGTTTACTTACTTTTTTCTGGATATTTCTTACCAGAGATCACATCGGCGGGCAGAGTATAATGTACGAACAAACAAACATTGTACATTCGAGATGTAAGCTTGTTTCTTCATACTTGATATACTTATACTGACATTTATCAGGTTTCTGCTGCACTAGTACTATCATTGGATCGTAGGCAAAGCCAATTTATACCATCACTCAAAATAGACATGGCCACTGACGTGTTGATGTCGTGACGATGTCTAATGTTCTTGAATGTACACTACACGTGCAGTACCGTGCGTTAATACCCTGGTGGATAAAGGCGGAATTTGATGTCACATGTTGAACATAGGCCGAAGTCTATCGCGCGGTTGTGTGTGTTACTTCGGTCTTTTTTTTATGTGATCAAAGGTTTGATTTTTCAGCGTTTTTATTTTCTATGTTTAGTGCCTTTTTAAGAAATGAAAGATTTAATTTTGCACTGTTTTTTTTTGTTGAAATTGTCCTATCAAAATTAAACAATACTAGTCAATAAATCCCAGCCAGCCCATCAGTTAGTGCAGCAAAAAAACTCTCCAGGCTTTGATTATGGAAAGAAAATCTGGAGAAAGTCTGGTGGTGAAAATCTGTAAAAATCAATTTTGTTTTTTGTTGCGATTTCCAATTATTATTGTTTTTTACATGCATTGAAAATGACTACTTCAAATTAGGTTGATTAACTGATTATGCCTTTGATATATTATATGTAATACTGAGGTAATATTAATCATTACGTTTGAGATAATCAACCATAAATATAAAACATAAAGAATGTGACGTTATTCTTAATATGTATAACTATTATTTTTATATTTATACTTCAAGTGAAACATTAATACCTCTATTGTTACGAACTTGATATAATATTCAAAAGCGTTTACATTATTTAAATATAAATAATGGAACTCGAACCCTGAGGGAGTAAAAGGGATGTGCTATTATATTGGGAATCCCTTCCCGATCAATCGGTTCTTTCATTGGAAATTCGTACAATACACACAATTTTATCTATTTATTTTTCGGAGTCCGATACCTTTCGGGTTGTGGAAAGCCCGCATAATAAATTTCAAATTTCGGCTCAAGGGCCGCTCCTATTGATTAATTTAATAGATATTATTAATTTTCCATACCTACTTCGATGATATTATTTATTCTACTTTCTTTAAAAAAATGCTTCGGAGGACTCATCGTCATCGTCGATCCCTGTTCCAGTTTAAGTACCTAATTTGTTTCCTAAAAACTTCCGACACTAGTTTTGACCACAAACTTCTCCGAAAGGTAGGAAATAAAGGGTTAGAGGGGATACTCCCATCAATGGCTATACATTGTGTTATTCTTATTCTATGGATTTGTCCTACGTAATTTTAAAAACTTTTTCATTCTTCATTCTTGTCTATGTCCATACTAACATTTTAAAATGATAAATTTTGGAACATTTCTGTTACATAATGTTGAATATTCTTTCAATTCTTTATTTTGAACCAGCCAACGATTTATGAATTCACATATCCAATTTAAAAAGCAACTAGGTATTTAACACTGATCTTGCTGTACCGCAGACGCAAATCGCAGCGGCAAGCCGCAAAATCAGGTCGCGTCGTTCAGATCACGCCATTACGAAGGCATGAGTTGAAAATGTTTGTTCAGTGTTACGGAAATAAGTTGGAAGCTATATTTCAGCGCACACTAATTTAATACGTCCAAAATCGGTATGAATTACCTTGTAAACTTTCCAAATCTAAATTTATTTCCCCTACTAAGGTTTGGGATTAAATTATTTGTCATTAATTTACATAAAGGTCATCATCAAAGGTCAGAATCAAACTGATGTTAATAATATGTCTCCTACAGACATCATCTGTGAATGAAACACGTCTTCTGAATAGATCAAGTCAAATTTTAGTAGGTATTTTACATGCTATTAACGTTTTATAACGATGAAGATTCATCGGAGAGTTCTCCAAAATAACACATACATATTACATAGTTTATAACACTATGATATAATGGAAAAAATAATTTCTTTCTACTATAAATGTAATGTGTCGTCTGCAAATATTGTGAGGGATCTCACCATCCTCACTACCACAGAAGACTCGTAGTGCACGAGTCTTCTGTGGTAGTATGGTGCACAATAACAGAAAACAGAAAAAAAATTGAAACGCTATAGCTTACACTTGTATATGTGACAAGTGTTGCCAATTGCCTGCCACTGGGTAGCACTTGTATCTGAATATATTTTGCACACAAACAAATCACACGAACACTTCAGAGTTGGTATCGATAATAACGCACCTAGATCAGGCCACCTACAAATAAAAGAAAAAGTTTAAGTTTAAGCGTCAGCTTCACAAAAATGGCAAGCCACACTTAATACCATTGCACATTGTAATTATCTTTTTCATTTCTTTGGCATTATTGAACAACAATTTTGATACTGATGAAACCATTGCTAAGGCATACAATCATTAGGTTGGACTGAGTTGTAAATATCCAATCACAGTATTATTTATTTATCGCATTTATACTCAGAAGTTATTTTTAATGATTATTTTCACCACAGCCCGTTCATAGTGAATATCGTAAATGCGTGGTATTGATTTTACCATGCCAGGCAGTAGGGTAAAGGCTCGCGTCATGATAAACGACCGAGGCGTGATTAAGTGAAATCTTCTTCGACAGGGTATCGTTATTTACAAAAGCAATGATGTGTAATTTTAATCTCTCACATCGGTTCAAATCTCGTCAAATTATGTTTTTATTTTAAAATAGTCAAGTGTTCTGTACAACAATGACAATAATAATTGCGTAGAACTTCTCCGTACGTGGAGAACAATTGACTAACTTTTCAATGTCCTATTTTTGGGCAGGGGTAGATGAAGGGATGAGACTAGTCTACCCGCTGGCCTTTTTTTTGTTTAACGAGTGGGAAACCTATCAGAGGTACGCTAGCATCGCTGGACTGGATGTAGGACTTTCACCCACTAAAACCCACTCGGTAACCTACCTCGGCGGTTTAGGAGGGCTCCGGGATCTTAATAGCGTTATGCCCAAGGCTATACACAGTATCAATCCCTCCCTACACAACGCTATGTGACCACAACAACGTCGTCTTTCCCGAAGTCACTTGGTAGATGGTTCTAATTCCCGCTCTTGCCGCCCGCAAACCGAGAAGTCCACTTATAATCGCCTCTTACGACAGGCAGGGGCTACCGGCGGCAGTAGCACTATTAAATATAGTCCCAAGCTACAGTGACGCCATTAGCTTGCCTAGTGCGAATTTGACAGACATGCCTTCGAGAACAATGGAGCAGTTCCTTTGCGAAGTTTTCCTTCACTGTCACAACTCTAAAATTTTAATTTGTAAAACTCATACAGGTAGTAAGTAGGTATCTACTCGTAACTTCCATTGAGATTAGAACCTTTCGAGTGAGAGGCTGTATACATCACCGGTTGGTGATAGAATTCGAGGATTAAAATGGAGAAAATTAGTATTCCTCACTGTTTACTTCACCATTACAGAATGCGTAACGGTGCGTTCGATTCGAACTTGAGAAAGAAACTGTTAATGCAATCAATTTGATCAATGCTTATTTTATTTTCGTTATCTGCAAAATGGCCACTCGAATGTAAGCCATTGCTTATATAATAGGCACGACAAGCAATTAATTTAAAATTTTCATTCAATTTAATATTCATTCAATCATTCAGCTCTAATAAAAAAGAAATCAATATTTGTTTGCAGATTAAGGTCAGTTGAGTTGAACCATCCGTGACAGATTCAATACATTTAGAGGTCGATTAGTAAGCATCCGCCTTCCGCCATGTGATTCCGTTGTGAAAAACATTGGAGAACAATAAAAAGGCGAAGGGCTAAAGAGACTGGAGTAAACAACCTAATAAGATACCACTTCCCGATTCTGAGCAAACACGTGGACTTGGCTTTGCCACGTGTCTCCCTTCTCATCCTGACAAAAATCCAACGTTTTTCGATCATTTCATGTCCATTTTATATCTTACTTAGTCTGTTCCAGCCACTCAAATTACGACGTACCGAACAAACGTATGCAGTTCGACGGTTACTCCCCCGCCTCCCTCGCCCAGCGAACCCCGCACGACGGACCAGCTTTAATCGACTGTAGGAAATACTAAATATTATTGGGCTGTGTCTGCAGCTTGTATTACTGCCATTACGGGTCCTTGTATGTGTAATTATTCACAGCAAATATCGCCGTATAATTTATAGTTGCTGTAAGTATTGTATTGTATTCATCTACTAGCATAATCTGTTTTATTATTACTGTTTAAATGTATCCCGCTGTACCCCAAAAAAGGATGTGTTAGGCTTATATTATGTAAAAATAATGTTTCAAGGATTAACCACCCCAATCCCTATTTGAGTCTTGTTCAAATTCAATCGATATTGTCATGAGCGGCAGCGGATGGGTCGTGCTGCAAGCTCGTTTATCGTATTATATTCATTTAAAAAACAATTACATAACAATAATGTTTTGTAATAACGAGGTTTATTATGAATCGTACGAGCCTACATAATTTACATAAAGACCAGTGAAAAATCGAGACAGTGTATACCTACTGTATGTGTATCTAAAATAAATAAATTAAAATCAGTTCCTGTTAGTCATATATGAACTGGCTGGTAATATAATTATAACGTTAGCAAATGTAATTAAAACAACAGCTTGAAGACAGTTCTGCAAAATTCATTCTCTGATGAACATGTTATGGTTCAGTTATTTCAAATAACATCTTCCCTACCTTCCCTAACGAATCATTTAATAATATTTCTCGTATGATGAAAACATTCATAGACGATGTTTCATGTTTTAGGGACGGTGTTTTCCGAATATTATAGGTAGTACTTTACGGTATAGTGGTATTTCTCAATTAATTAGTGGAGTGAAATAGGTATGTTGCGTTTGAACTATATAGATATTACTTTTAAGTTTAAATATAGCGTATTTAACCCTTACCTGTATAATCAGATATTCCCGATAGAGTACCTAACTTATTATTTCTTATCTAAAAAAGCATTATTATACTGAAGCATTTCGAATTACTTTTGACCCCAGTTTAATTTTGCATTTTTTGGGCATTCCAAATTTCTTTACTAAAACTTTATCTTTGTTTTTTTACCAATAATATTTTTATTTATTTAGTTTTCATAGAAAATAAATTTATAAGCAAGCAAGCCCTCGACGAAAATCATTCTTCGAAAATCAGGTTTTGAGGAAAAAAAAATTTGAAGTCATGCCTATTATATGCCTAACCTATCGGGGAAATACAGGCGTGATTATAGTACTATGCTATTTTATTAGTGTGACCATAATGAAATTTGAAAATTTTGGTTCTAAGTAGATAATTCTATTGTTATCATTAGCTTAAATTATGTATTTAAAATTTCACCACAAGTACGGGCGTGGAGATTAAATTGTTATCAAAAGGTGATCCCTGTCAGGCGCTGTTGGTAGTTCAGCGATGTAATCAAATTAAGGCCCTTTGACGTCCGCTGCAGTACGCTAGTGGTGGAATAATTACCGACAGGGTACCGTTTTCAAAATTACATGATTTTTACTGAAACGAGATAACGGAGGTCTCAACAAGAGAATTATATTTTATTAGTTGAAAAATGTAAGTAGCTTTTACGTTTGTAGCGTCCATAGCCGTTGTTCGCGTTGATTCAATGTGATTAAAAGAGTTAAGCAACGACGGGCGCGGTTGGTGTGGATGGGTGACTGCTAGTATTAAAATTTCATGGACGCTATCGTGCTTCTAAGGGCACGTTAAACCGTCGGTCCCAGATGGTTTTCTATGGTGAAAACAGTCGTTAAGCCTTGTCGAAGACCTTCGGGTGGCTTGAGAACATTCAACACTGGGCTATTGCAGGATACAATCTGCATTGGAGCAGCGTGGTGGAGTATGCTCTAGACCTCCCGCAGCTGTGTCTGTGGGGGAGACTCGTGCCCATTGGTTTGCAGTAATTATTAATTGAAAAACTTAAGTAATTTTTTTTAAAAGCACTCCAATTTGTAAAAGCAGAGTATAGTACAATAAAGTTTTTAAACTCCCGTCCGCTTCTCACAGTCCGTCATTTGGCGAACGAGTCACCTGTGGTATTCCATTCCATCCCAGCCAAGGTATTTCCTTTTAGCTACGACATGGAGCGCTTCGAGAAGAATGTAAATCGAATCCTTCAAGGCCGGCAACGCACATGTGATTCCCCTCGCACATGTCCTTAGGAGACGGTGAACACTTACCATCAAGAGGACTGCATGCCTGTTTGTGCGTCATGGTTTAAAAAACCATACACTGTTTGCTGTACGGTTCGCGCTTATCAGTTCGTTAGCAGGCTTGCGCAAGTAATGTTGACGTTATCGCTGTAACGGCGGTGTTATGTAATGTATTGCGAGGTTTTTCAATTAGCGCACGCAAAAGTAGGTTTGACGACATTTTCTAAACATGTGCGTAGCTTTATGTCGATAAAGAGTTTGGGTATATTTGTATGGAGATGCAGATGTGTATGAAGCTTATATGTGGCCTACATACCCTATCCTCTGCCGCCCATGACACCCGTGACAGACGTGTTGCTGTGTGTTGTGTTGAGGCCTTGAGGACTAAACGGTCGAAACTTTAAGAATTGTAAGAAAACCTTTCTTTTTTTGCATAATTAGGATGGTGGTTAAAAAAAAAGGATAGTGGTTATGGTTTTTCACCGGATATAGTATTATGGTGATTTGTTCTTGTAATTAAAATCATAGGAATTCCTGATTAAATATATATGTATAGATAACTAATTGTATCAGGCGTTACTTTACGGAACTCCATTATTACAAACCACTCCGCAAACAATTTTGTTAGCGGATTGTTGCAAAGTAGATTAATCCTTGGTTTGTTCTAGATTACGATTATTTTTATATTTTAAGCGTAAATTATTTTACCATCTTAATATATGTTAATCATTTTCTTCGATCCCCAATGTCGTCAATAAGAATTAACAACCCAGGAGAGTTTCAGTTATCAGTCAAAATTATTCTAGAAATTATTACCTCTTCATTTGTGGTAATGGATTCATGAATATGGATGAAATTTAAGCCGGGAGAAACCTCCGTCTCCAATATTGAAGCAAATGCCTACGGCCTAGGCCTTGCTTGTAATAATGTATCTCTATTGGATTCATAAATCACACGTATTCAAATGCCATCGTAAATGTTCATTGGAACAGACTTGAAGAACATTGTTTCAGACTTATGAGAGTTTTGGTTTATTTGGAGAACAATTCATGAATTCACGATTCTCCAATTTATGTAGAGCACACATCACTAAACTTCGTGCTACAATAGTTTTCTTCCCCATTTAAACCTGGTGTTTATATACAAACCATTAAAAATATTTGTGATATCGTTTTTTAGGCTGTATCTCACGAACCGTGATAGTTAAATAGTTGAACTTTTTACTTAGTTAATAGTCGAACATTTCACTTCCTCCTTTTTTCGAAGTTGGTTAACCAACATTGTTCGTCACGCATAAATTATGTAAGTACTGGCTTTCCTTACCTTACCTTTCCTTGGCTTTGTGTAACACTTTCAATGTCTTCATTAAATGTTGAGGTTTCTATATGAAATGTTATCTCGTACTTGTTGGGTCCCAGTCCAAGTTTAACTAAAGTTATGCTTTGAAGCAATGATACCCAATCCAGTTTGTTAGTTTAGGACCAACCTTATCCTAGAGGTATCGACTTTGGTTGAGTAAGTTTTGGACGAACGACCTAATTTGCTTGACGCAGATGTTGCAGCTATTTAAGGTGAAGTTACTAAGTTGGAATCTACATAAGCTGCCAAAGTAGTAAAAGTTATTGCGAAAATACCTTTGACCACCTTACAGCCCCTTATTAATTTCCTTTTCGCTTTGAACAATAAAAACGTTTAAAAATAAACATATAATGAAGGTTTCAATTGTATTTGTTAAATATTTATATTATAAACAAAACGATCATGAAACCATCAACCAGTACCGTCTACTTAAACCAGTAGCAGTTACTACTACCACATATACTAACCAAGAAATAGTAAATAAGTAGGTAGGTAATTTACAAATGAAACTTTTAATTGATTAACGATCTTAATTTATTGTTTACTTGCCTAGTGAATTAAAAAGTATAATTCAAACTCGGTGCCGCTTTTCACGTGCGATGAGCGACATATTTTTATGTATTTATTAACGTTCCACTATCTCGTAAACTATAGATCCAATTGGCATGCAATAAAAAGAAAATTAATCCTCATAACATTTTCTTCATGATGAAATAACTTTCGTTTGAAAGCATTAATATGACATGATCAATAAAACCGCTCGTAAATCACTGTTTGAAATTGGATAATTTTTGTTTAATGAAATACATACCTTGTTGTGATTTTTGTATAAGGTATATGCTATCGCGGACTTTTATTCTAATTGAGTAAATATCTATATTTTTGTAATAACGTTGACGTAGCAGTAAGACGCGGTGGTTTTTAGGAGCGCTTCAATATTTAGGGTAAGCCGAAAAGTTAAGCATAATTATATATAACCCAATCTATTCCGTTTGAATGTAGCTATCTAGTTCAAAAAGAGTTTTAAATCGGACTGGTACATCCAGAGATTAGCGCGTATAAACAATCTAACAAAAAACTCTGCCGCTTTATAATATTAGTACCTACATATAGATGAAGTGCAGAAATGACGTTCATGTTATTAAAAGACGATGAATTTCAACACGTAGGTATTAAATATTCGGCGACCACTAATCTAAATAGATTGGTCAGTACTTACAATTGATAATGTAATTGTAATTACAAGGACCCATAATTAAGTGTCCTTCAGTTTGTTGTTTGATGGGTTCTCAGAGTTTCAGTATTGACAGGCGGATACTTGAAGCAATGCTAAGTAGAGACCAAATTACTTTACGATTCCACGGTCAAACACTCAATGTAAGTGCCATCTTAAAACTTGCGTTGTACTTCAAGCGAGGAGCTGACGTATACTGACAAAAGTCCCATTTTTTAGTTTTATGGTTAATTCTATACTAATGTTTTTTGGTTATTTATTGTACTTTTTTTTTAATTTGGTTATTTACTGTCGAGTTCGTTTGTAATTTGAATGCGTATATATCTGGAATGGTGGACCGAAAGATAGACCCTAAATACCATAGTAAAAAATATTTCATATTTTTGGAATTAGTATAAATCACGTAACTTATTATATTCATGGTTTTTATAAAGTTTTATTTAATTTACAAGAAACAATAAAGATATAATTCACACTCATAGTATTATATTTTAAATAATTGTTAATAATTCGCGGAGAAAATTAAAAAAATAACGTAAAGTAAAATAATAAATAGGTTTATTCCATGTTCAGACTTTGCAGTTTATACACAACCTCCATAAAGTTGTATTTAATGTCTACACTCTACGCATACTCTATTATAAAACTCTAAGAACTTACAGATTTTGTTAAAAAATTCACTGTACTGTTTATTTCCTTCTTATAAATCATTATTTAATGATCCGAGTCACTATTAAAAGTATGTTGCTCTATTAATTTGATTATTTCAATCAGCGTTATTTTCATTATCCTCCAAATAAGAAAGTGATCAAGTATAACTCAAAGAGACTCGTTGGCTGTGACACTTATGTCTAATGTAGCTAGGTACTCATCGCATCTTGTTAAATTGCCCAAGAAATTGTCCTAAGCCTAATTGAAGCTCTTCAATTTACGCCAAATTGTTTCTCCCGTCGGCTTTCCTCCGGACTCAGGGTAAATGTATTAGTTACCTTTTTTTCTACGATAATTTTAAGTAAAGCATATTTTTTGGTAAAGTTCTTTAAAGATAAACTTAATCATTGTAAACGACTTCGCAAAATAGCGGGCTCAATTCGTGCTTTTCTTACTCAGTGGGAGTTGGATTTTTCATTCGAAATTCAAATGACTTGTTTTCGTCACAGTATAGAGGGATACAGTGTTTTCGTGATGCCGAGAATCAAAATTTGAACTCAAATTCCATTCACAATTTCATAAATACTGTTCTGTATTGAATTGGAAGCTTGGGTTTATAAGGCTGTTAGGTGAACAACAACCAGCGAACAATTTTACGATTGTGTGTACTTTATGTCTAAAAGACTTCATCTTCTGTACGGTAAAATAGTGGTTACGTGTCACAAAAGTGATGTTTTGCTTATGTGTTACCAAAGCGAACGAAGAAACATTTTAAAATGTCTGGAATTCTTCCTAACTAGCCTAAAAGCAGATTGGTAGTGCCGCATGGCCATTTGCTATCTTATATATGTATATATGTACATAAAAGGGATCTATCCGTAGACATGATTACCATACTAATTAATGTAATTGCTAACAGTTATTAGCATAACTAATTTTCATATGATAATAATAGTCCTTATACCTACCTACAAATAAACTGATCAGCTACCTACTTTCATTAACATAATTTACTAACATTAGTAACTCTACCAATTCCCAGTCCCTTTTTGAGTCTGTTCAATTAAACGTCATATATGACATGAATGGCAGTAGTTGGGTGTAGTCTGTTGCTTGTCTGTATAATTATCGTTTTAAAAAAAAATATTTTAAAAGAAAATTTTTCGTACAAAATTCTAAATCTTGTAGCGCCATGCAATCAACGACATACAATGACTTTCACGCTTTATGCTAGTATTAATGAAGTGTAGCAAAGTCGTTGGAGCTGGCAAGTGTCACATTAATTAGTTGCTAGTGCTAATTGAAGAGATACCCTTAATAAAGTACCTACTTTGCACACATGCAAAGTTTCCGACGTTTTGAAGTGGGCGAAAATCACATTCAAAGATTCTGTTACAAACATATTTACATACATACATACATACATACATACACACATAAATACAAACAAACATACCAAGCTAATAAAAGCTTGTTAAAATAAACTTTGTAATACTAGCGGTATTAGAGCCCGGGCCTTGTTGGGAGTCTCGTCCCTATTATTTTTAACATATTAGTTATCGCTTAACACGTACACAATAATACATGTAGATAGGCTTAATTCCACTTAATACTCATAATACTAGGTGGTAACAATGATGTCTGTAGTGCTCGGTGTCACCCTTGTCATAAAGGGTACGTTAATTGGCTCGTTACCACACCAGTGCCAGTAAACGTCC
>DWTT01001163.1:0-12411 GCA_018250895.1 Carterocephalus mandan
TATCTGTATTTTACTCTTATTTAGTCTGTGGTGGAGCTTTGGATTTAACTTGTACTGTGCGACGTTCGCTCTAGGCCCTAGGCTCTATCTCACTTTCTTGCATGCTGCGTGACGCATTATTGCGTCACATCCGTGACGCAATAATGCGTCACATCCGATTCATCCGTAAAAATTTTACCCTCATGCGCCTAAAGAAGTTTAACTTCAAAAAGAGATGAATCGACGCCATGTTTACAAACAAACTAGTGTACCGCTCGCTATTCCGCACTAAGTTGGTGAGTTGGTCAAATTCGTCGCGCCGTAGTTTCGCTGCCGCGTAGTGCTTGTAATCTTGTATCTCATACAATTTAATACGAAGAATATTTGGTCGCGTCGCGTCCTGTCGCGTAGTTACGCCCAGTGCGGTCTAACCTTTAGTATTTTAAATAAATTTAAAGGCGTGTGAAAGCTGACTATCCGCTATGAGGGATTACACTCATTTTTATAAGAGGAACATGCTTAGTAGGTAGTGAATTTAGATGATGTATTTGATCTGATTAACACAGTGCAATTATTAAAAAGATGAATATTAAAAGTTAAATTGGCAATGGCAAGAGCCTAGCGACATGACGAGGTAGCTTGCCCCGCGCCCGCGTCGTCATACATAACTGGATACTTGCAGTGAGTCAGCCGCGGCACGCACGTGCGCAGTTTGTTTACAATATTGTATTCTGTAACGCGTTAAGAAGTGTTACACACATTATTAATGCCTTACCGTGATGTAACGATTGTCAAGACAAGGTCTTTCGTTCGGTTACTTTCCCTCGAGCTTTTGAATGAACTTACCCATGGACAATTTTCTAAGCAGTTTATGGTACTGCTGCTTTTCGAGTGATTGCCAAACTCAGTAATACCACGGAAGTTTTATTTATCACTAGTATTTTCGTCATAATAGAGTCACATAGAGTTTTCAACATAAAGTAATTCTTGGTAATTATTCTTTTCTTACCACTTTCGTATATTATATAGTAGCTTTACCCGCGGGTCCGCCCGCGTTAAATCGTTTTACGTGCAGAATGATCTCTACCATCAAGAGATTTTTAAAGAAATAAATAATATGTAGCCTTTATAAATTGACAAGCTACACCAAAAATTACCATTTATTAAAATCTAACTTCGCCCGCAGTTCGGCCAATCATAATCCAAGAGAGCCATCAATCGATAAAAAATTTATCGATACTTAATTATTAATTAAATATAGATAAAAACGACTATTTCAGTGGTTTATCCAAATTTTCGGGGTTAAAAAGTACCTATACTACGTCACCCTCCTAACCGTATAATATAATAAAATCTATTAAAAAACGCTTCGAGAACAAACCGTTGAGCAAACGGACAAACCACCAAATCAACAATAGGCATTATGTCACACTCTAGGTCCTACACTACATAATATTTAAAAAAAAACACGATTATCCATTATTCTGTTATATCGGAGAAGGACAACCTACAAACACAGTTCGCCAATTATATTAGTAATTATTTTGTACATTTATTTACCTTATTATTGCATTAAATACCTACTATTTCTATATTGACGATAAACTACGGGTGCACGGAAATTTTGGTCACTGCCTCGCCCAAACGACCACTCCTAATGTGCCTGTTCGTCGTACCATACACAACAATATAGTATGGTTAAGTTACATTATTATGCGTAAGCACTTCCGATGCCACCCAGATTTTAATAGTGAATAAGATACTTTGTTCCTATTGTATATCACGGCCGTCGTCTGCAACAGTATCGCGACTTCAAACTCGGAATAAGGTATTAACTTGTCGCTATTCATATCAGATCTATCGCCAGTCGCAATCCGCATATCTCACCTTTAAACTGAATTATATAGATCCAAAATTTCAATCGTCGCACTCTAATACTGTGTGGAATTGAAACATCATTATAATTGTTGCAGAGAGTCGGTCGTCGTGCGGCGGAGGCGGCGAGTCGGAGGGCCCCGAGGGGCGCGCGTCCTGGCGCGTGACTCTGGACCACGACCTGGTGGAGACGCTGAGCGCCATATACCCGGAGTGGTTCAAACCGCAGCACCGGCCGCGCAGCCGCGCCGCCTCGCCGCCATCGCCGTGCACGCCCTGCACCCCGTGCACCCCATGCACGCCGGCCACGCCGCCTGACGACGACACTTTCAGGTACTATTGCTTCAGCGTCATCTGAAGGGCTCAGCACCGGTGATGCAGCCGCGCCATCTGACGATAATTTCAGATACCACACTGCTATGGCGACAGTGGCCAGGTATGGTCAGCTGAGTCGTATCGAATTTTTCAAGTAAATAAAACATTCATCGCCTAGATAGAAATTCGTTCGCCGGAAAAAATGGTTGTAGAGTTTACCCACCAGACACCCTGGTGGGTAAACTCTACAACCATTTTATTACATTCGGAGTGGCCGGTGAAGTCTACCGATTCTTAAATCTTCATAATACCACAAACCAAAAATCAATCTACTTTGCAACTAATCCGCGAACTAAAATGTATGGTGATGTATGTACTTCATGCACGCAGCACCTCCCTCCTCCCACACAGGAAAACATGCACATGCGATCAATAAATACACACACCAACACACACACATCTATAATATATATATGTAATTAATTATCTTCATAATACCGTTTGTGACGTATCTTGTTATTCACACTTGGGTTGTTCGCAAGTGTCTCATCTTGCGCGGTCAGGACTTCTGCGTGCGAGCTGCTCATATTACATCGTTTCGCTACAGGAGCAACAGACTCACACTACAAGTTTTAAGTCAGTGAATTCTGGCAGCCTGGGGGATGTTGGGCTTACCCGTCACTGGCCGATTTAGCTGATTTAGGACTCCGAGCCTAAAACTAACGTGAACTATTGCAAAAGTTGTGACCTTCCTGGCAGCTGCTGCTCTGGGACTGGCAGTGTTACTAAAGTTAATATTAGATGTTTTTTTATCTTAGTTTTATAATTTCCTAGATTTAGTTGGTTAGCTCAACTTAGTTCGTTCGTTTATATAGACGACTAGTCCTGTTGGTCAATGTTAATCCAAACATAGAACGGGAGTTCATTAATAGACTTCGCTAATCCTATTTTATGTGTAACCGACATACATAAGATTATAATTTTTCAGAAATTTGTGTGGCGCTACTGAAATATTTAAGTTAGCAAACTAGAAATAATACTTTACCCGATCTGGGGATAACCCGAACTCTTAAGATAACAGTCGCGCTTTCGAATACCTAGTTGGTCTAATAACCAACAAGGTAATCATCTGATAGGTTTGTTAAGGAAAACAAATAAAAAATTGTTGATCAAGTAACCATTGCGTGTGTTGTGTTGCAGCTCGGGCGCGGAGGAGATGGCCGGGCGCCAGGCGAGCGGCAGCAGCGAGCCGCCGAGCTCGCCGCGCGGCTCCCCGCCCAAGGTGGTCGTTGACGACAGCCCGCTGCAGCCCGCCATGGGGAAACACAAGGAATGTGAGTATAACTTCCCATTCTTATCACTCGAATCAATTTAACCTGCTTGCCTGGACTACGCTTGCCTTTTTTGTTTAATATGTGGTAAACCTTTTAAAAGTACCCGGACGTCGTGGGTCCGACGCTGGGTTATGTGGGATTTTAAAGCATTGTTAGACTAGCCTAGAAGATAACGTTACTCGGTTGTAAAAATACATAGTTGAGTAAGTAAGTAAGTAGTAGTAAAGTCTCCCGTAGTAGTAGGTAGTGTATGATGTAATCAACGAAAAAAGTATATTCGAAAAAAGAATGCATTGCTCGATTAAAAGAGTTCGTCTGCGCTACGCATAAAACGTAGACGAGCGCTCGCAGGTGTTTGCGTATCTTGTGTTTGTGGTGGTCACATAGTAACTGGCATTCATGCAGTGAAATTCCAGTCAGGGCTACCCACTGGCTGAGTATTTTTGTCTCACGTGTTTACAATAACAGTTGTTTTGTTAGTCATACAGACTTCAAATTGAATCTTTTCCAATGACAAAGTTTTTGGACTATTCCTTGCTACGGACAATTTAAATCATACTATTGAACATGTTGGTATAATTTGGGCTGTCATCTTGCATCATTGTCTTTATATTAACACTCGCCTTTTTGTGTTCACATCGTAAAAAATTAGTTTTCGTCGTAGAAAATTTATTGTGTCTTCTAAATTTATTTTTAAACTGTTTTAACGAGTTGGGGGTTATCACGGGATCTGTATTTACATATTCCCAGTTCGGTGTGGGCTTTTAGTGACGTCCGTCGCGTCCCCATCAGAATGCATACTGAAGTTCGCACTTCCGGCCATTCACGCGACGCGAGAACGTCTGCATTCATTGCCAATAAATGGGCTCCTTACTTGTCAACACTACACTGACTAACATATTTTAAATAACCATCAAATGCACTATAACATATAATAATATAGTCCATTGTTTATCGCGTCGTGTAATTCTTGTATGGCGTACAATGCTGAATAATATAAATGAACGTACAATGGGGGTTAAAATATACCTAATGTTATGTTACCAATTGTGTTTGTTACCAGTCTTAGCCCTGTTATTTTGAATTTATTTTTCAAGTCGCTTCTGAATTCTATTTTATCATGTAAAAATGTCTAGAGATTTATTTTTTAAATTATTTGGCAACACTCAGTGCTAGGTAGGTATAATGAATAAATCGTTTCATGCACTGATCTCCACAAGCAATAAAACAAAAGATTGGTAATTTGTCGGACAAATGCG
This sequence comes from Carterocephalus mandan, assembly GCA_018250895.1. NCBI lineage: Eukaryota > Metazoa > Arthropoda > Insecta > Lepidoptera > Hesperiidae > Carterocephalus > Carterocephalus mandan. The sequence continues at coordinate 4,763 of DWTT01001163.1, forward strand.
ACAACACAATGAGCAAAATTATTATATATATGTTTGCTTTTAAAATATTATTTATCACCAAATATTTATAGCCGTCAGTAAAAATTTTTCATAAAAAAAGAAAGGTTGTTTCCTAAGACCGATTCACTTTATCTTCTATGGATTAAGATTTCCCCATAAGGGCCCAGAGGGCATTTTTATACTCGTAAATCTGTATCTGCAGTAAAATGCTTTATAAAATAAATAATGTAAAAAGAAGTAATAAATATGTAGATACATATACTACATAATATGCATTATTTATAAATAATGCACTAAGAAGTAAAACTATGATAGTTTTACTGACTATAATTTGATGCCCATCAACAACCCTCTTTCATATAAGGGAATCATTTCATTGTATGAGAACAAAAAATATCTTAACAGTAGAAGTGTAAAAATTATGTTGTTTTTCTATAAATAAATTGTTCATCTGCTGGACATATAATATAGGTAGGTACTGGTCTATGAAAACATTCGCTGTTTGATTTGGCATCATCAAAATTTTATCCAAGGGACAGATTCTCTGATCCTTTTAAAAATCTCTTAAAACACTGTATGTATCGGTCATCTTGGGAGTGCCGGACGTGGATCCGCGCGAGACATTTTTAATACGAGTAGGCTACATTCGAATTCATGCGAATCGCACGGCCGGGTATATCGGAGCATAAACTAAAACACCAATTGGAAAGTTAGTCATAATTAATTCAAAACAACTGTTGAGCGAAATTAATGGTATGCTGAGCCGCCCAGTAACCCACAATATTCGGCCTAGTGGTAGTGAATGTTTCGTCTGTAATACGGTCGCGGCATAACACTAGTTTCCTTGTGCAGTGTTTATTTATGTTGGCGGCGCGCCAGCTAGCCGCCCGCGCCGGCCGTTCGCCGCGCCCCGCGATTTTGTTCGCCCCGCATACACAGTTCCATTCGCCTACGCTCATCTCCCTCGTCTCACTCACCACTCTGCCCACTTCTACTGATGTTATTCATTATATCGATCGATCCACGATCGACCACACTCTGACTCCATACGTTACGTCGATATTCGTCACACGCCGTCATAGTGACAGTATGGCACACATGGAAAGGACGTTGTTAGGTGATGGATTAAATACATACAAGATAATATGTATTTTGTGTACCTAAACAATAATCAATAGCCTTGTAAATATTGAATGCAACACTTTTTACTTATTATAAAATATTTTCAATTTCACAGCGTTAAAAGTGAAGTTGATGATGCGGCGTCCCATCAATCAGCTCGTGGCGCAGGGAATCATGCCTCGTAAGTGCAACTATATTTTACATTTCACACAAATTAGTATTAGCCACAGAGGAGATTTTGGGAAGGCGCCCGTCTACACGGCTACCGTCGTCGCAAGCGGTGCGTGGGTGAAACAATTTTATTTACGACCCGAACGCTGCAGATAATGAGATTTTTTATCTTGCCGATAGAATAGAACATTTCTAACATTTATTGAGCACACAATATAATTAAATAAGTCGCTGAGGCTGAGTGATATGGTTTAAATGATGTATATTATTCTCGTTACAGCTCGCAAAACGCCACCTGCTTATTTTGAACAATGCAAACAATTGGAGAGAGCGAAAACTGGGGATTTGCTCAAAGCCAAAATACAACGGCGCCCAGATCGCCAGGAACTTGAACGGAGACATATCTTAGAACAGGTTTGTGCGATGTTAGTTTATACAAAGAACCGAATTTATACTACTTGTTTCATCATAAATTTACTAATTTATTGTTTGTTTTTAGGAGAGCCATGTTGATCCCAGTTTGGCGGAAAAGCAACGTATGTTGAAGAAAGCAAGATTGGCAGACCAACTCAATGATCAACTTTCACATAGACCCGGCCCGCTGGAGTTGATCAAAAAGAATATACTCCACACGGAAGAGGATATTGAAGAGGCTGTAAAAAGCGGCATTCTAGCTTTTAAAGCGACAAGCGAAGGCGCCTCCGGCAGGCCTCAGCACCCGTCCTCGTACTGCGGGCCTCCGGAAGAGGTGTCCCCTTCACCGTCGCCGCCCTCCACGCTCTCGCCTATCAGCGTCGCCTCCCCGCCCCAACATCCCGCCCCTGGGAAGGACAAAAACAGAAAGAAAAGCAAGCAAAAACAGCAGCCGAAGGCACGATTTAAGTTTCACGAGTATAAGGGTCCCCCGAATGCACACAAAGCTTCTACGCCGCCGGACTCTGTGGAGACGCCGTATGAGCTGCTGCTTCAGCAACAGCAGCTGCTGCTGCAGCTCATGCTACCCGCCTCGCCCGCGCCCTCATCTGCTTCCGTCGCCTCTGATTCCTCGGACGTGTACGCGGCGCCCCCGCCGCCGCCCTTGCCGCCCGCCACCATGACATCCTCGCTGTCATCCTCCGGCCGTTTCGAGGACATGAAGGTGTCCGACCTGCGGGCGGAATGCAAGCGCCGCAACCTTCGCGTTTCTGGACCCAAGCCGCAACTCATCGATCGCTTACGGCCCTTCCTTTCCGAAATGCACGAGGAGATCCCACGGTCGCCTATGTCCGTCGCTTCGCCGGAGTTGAAAATCGAGTTCGAACCACCGGAGGACATTGTGCAATCCCAGCGTAGACAAATCGAAGAGCTCGAAAGGAAACTCGAAGCGTCGCGACAGCAATTGGAGACTGTTAGGCGCGAGGCCGCCGGCGCCGCCGCGAGCGATCAGAGTCGAAGGCTGTTGCAGGCGCACGTGTGCTTCAACCAGCTTCGCGCCCAGCTGGACGCCCTGCAGCAGTCCCACGCCCCTGCCCAGGCGGCGCCCCGCTACGTCCTTGCCGCTCCCGACACGGCTCCCGACAGGCTGGTGCGTCTCTTCACCGTCACCTCACCGTCGACTACCGGCGAAGTTACTACCGATGTGACGCCCTCCAAAACCGGGAACCCTGCTTACATCCTCAACGGCGTTAAAGTGGTGCCGATCGCGATACTCCCAACTGCCCACTATGAGCCCGAGCGAGCCGCCCCCGCGCCCCCGCCGCCGCCTCCGCCCCCGCCGATGCCGCCGATGCCGCCGCTCGTCCCATCCATGCACGATTCCAACGAGGATAGCCAGATCATGGATGATGTTCTTGAAATTTTGGTCGAGAACGGTGAACTTCCACCGTCGGCCGTCGGTGATGTGAGTGTGAGATCGCAGGACGCCGGCTACCTGACTGCCGGGTCCAGTGAGTTCTCTCCTACGGACGTCCTCACCGACGACGTATTGGGTGACTCGCATTGCAGAGACTCGCTCGCCGCGGATGAGCTACAGAGGGAACTCAACGATATTCAGAATGAAATTATGAGCCATGCCGACCTGCACGCGATCAACGATAGCAGTCGCTGCGATCCGTCGGTGACCGACATAGACACCGATCTGAGCGTCGACTTGTTGTCGAGTAACGGCTTCCATACCGATTTTGGTAGCTCGGATTCGACGTGTAATAATCAAGATGATTTCTTCGGTCGATTGCTGGCCGTAGACAGCGACGACAGAGCGCACACCGACATGGACATCGTGGAAGATCTGCCGGAGAGAATGAGCATGACTCCGCTCTCTAATGGGGACATCCTGGATCACAACCGGACGGGGTTCGATGATATGGAGGAACTGTCGCTGCCGTCCTTCCAGAACGAGGACACGCGGCACGACACTTTCGAGGAGCATCCGTGCGAAATCGATTTCAAGGAATTCGGAATCGATTTGAGTTCGAACATGAACGTCGATGGTGACTGTTACGACTACATGGACACGGAGAAGATTCCGAACTTGTTCGGGCGCGGGCACGTGCCGCAGTGCGACCCGCTGCTGGGCGGCGTGCTGTCGCGGCCGGCGCCGCGGCCGGCGCGCAAGCACTACTCCTGGGACAAGATAGAGTTCGACGCTACCTGACCCCACCTCGCCGCCTTGCAATATTAACACCTGGCGCTCTCTAGCGAATGATTCGTAATGATCTCTAAATATCTTAAAACCCTCCCCAGCCCATTAAACTCAGCAATTTCGTTTTACTACTTACATACAACATTTACTACGGAATGTGTCTGAAGTGAAACTAATAATGTAGCACTACAGAGTAGTGGTTAGATCTATGCCCGCTAGTCTCGTTTTCGGTGTCGTTCTTAAAGGATTGTGACTTATTTAGTGGAACATAGAAGTAAGCCCGTGAAACACAAAGTGTTGACAATTTCTGAAGGACTGTATACATTTATAAGTGTAAGGTACTTAATAATTGATACGAAATAATTGTATCGCTAGATATTAGTTAACTTATTTGTGTTTGTTTTACTAGTGTGTGTGAAGCGTTCGCACAGTCACGTGCGCAGTAACATACTTGGCTCACATTATGTAATAAATCCATTTTATTTACTGAAGCATATCTACTTATGTATATAATGAAAGTATAATGTAATACTCAACATAGTTGTGGATTTCTGCATTCCGCCCGATGACTAAAACATAGGGGAAATTATCATAGGAATAGTTGTTTTATGTAGAGACATGAGCAAAATTTAAATGTATAGTCATGCACATCCTTTGTTGCCTGTGAACACCATCATGTGATGTGATTGTTCCAGGTGGCCTGTTAATCCGGCAAGCTAATTGGTCTCTATTGCAGGATAGCTATTACCCAGATTGATTGTGACATTCCAGTCTTGTTGAAATGCAATATGTGGCACAAGTGAACTTGTCTCTCTGTACATACTATTCGTATTTTTCCGAACCTTCCCTTGTTTAAATTAAAAAACAAAACTCATACAATGTAGCTAGATAAAAGAGAGCAAGATGCTTACTAACAAGCCATCGTCATGGGTGGGACCAGCTTGGGAACAATATTAGGTATGAATTCATTTAGTAGAAGTAGGGAGTGAACTCCTTGCAATCAAACAATTGTGCAAACACTCATTTATATTCACTTAGAAAAAGTACCTACTTACATTTAATGCATGGAAGAATACCAGTCTTTAAATTTGATTAAATGTGTAGTGTAAACGTGAATATGTTTATATTATCATTGTAAATTGATTTTTCTGCTGCCGTCTTGACTGATAAGGCAAGTAAATTGTTGTAAGAACAAAACATTCTTTAAAAATATCATTCCAGGTTAACAATTAAAGGTTAGGATAGATACGTCATTATTAATAATATTGTTATAAACATGCAGTGCTTGCATAGTTGTTTGTATGCATTATTTATAGTTATTTATTTTATGACCCTCATTTATCCAACATCGTCTGTTTTTCATTCAGATTTATCCTTTAGTGTCGTGTGTTTTGCTAACATCCTTACTAAGCATATTGTGTTTCGCGTTAATGTTATAATTTAAAAGATCAGTGAATCAGATAAATTATTGCCATTTTATGCATTTATATTAATTTTAATATCTGGATGACTGTCATGACAACGAATGTGGCCACAGTGCCTCGATAGTGCCAATATTATGATTGTTGTTTTGTATCATATTATACCACAAGCTTTGGAGAAATATTTGTATACTGATATATATTATGTATATTAATTTTTTTGTATATACTGTTCCGTTTATCTCTGCCTGTGGTTTGAGTGTGTATATGATGGAGGAAATATGTGCTGGTACTTTAAAAATTAAAATATTTTAAAGTTCACATATGGTTTGGTGCTATAATTATAAAGTAACATAACTATTAATTAAATAAAATAATTATAGAAAAATATTGAAACATCACATTGATTTAAAGAAAGTCATACAAAGTAGTAGTAAAAATATTTCTTACTAAAAGGTCAATGGCGTCATTGGCCAAATATTGGTTTGTCCAACCCCAACCCACTATAGCTTAGGGTATTTATTTCCCTTATTGTTTAAAGAAGAGCTCAAGTTCTATCAAGCTCTTCAAATAAAAAATAAAAAAACAATTACGAACTGTGGAAGGGTTACCTTATGATTTATTATGCAGTTAGTGACTAACATTGCGTTAATGCTAAATTTTTGCTTCACTAAACTTAAGTATTATTCCATTATCTAAGTAGGTATAACAATATTCTTAGTTTTATTTGAATACATTTCATAATTGCTCATCCAAATTATGTACCTACCCAATTTAGCCAAATATAAGTTCATGAAATGTGGGACACAAATGAACAACAGGAATTATTATTTTTACCTGCGTGTTTTATCCTCGATATTTTCAACAATACTCCTTTTCTCTTTTTTTGAGAATAGTATATAATTTAACAAGTATCAAGTGAGATGTTTGGATAAAAAAAAATTTACACTATCTGCATATATTATTTGTTATTATTGTAGGAGAGTTTTTATAATTGTTTTCATAATAGTTTATATTTTTAAGTATATACTGTGCTGAATTTGAATCATTTTATCTATGTATTAAAATTAGTTCTTATGGATAGATATGAACTGGCTTCGTTACATAGCTTGATTATACTGCACTTATTTATCATATTTATGTGTAGGTACTCACGTATTTAAATGACTATGCGGTCTTATGTAACAAATAACTAGTAATGGCACAGCCAAGTATACAATATGTGTATTAATAATAAATAGGTACCTTTGTGATAAATGCAGATGTCAGTTAATGTGTAGTGTATTTGGATAGTTTTTTTACCTTGCCGTATAATGATTACCAAGCCTTTATTAGCTTAAGAAAAGATTGTTGAATAAAAACTGTTTTGACACAAAATTTGTGTTTAATTTATATATCGCCGGCCCCGGGCAACAAAGCGGTAAGCGCCGGTTACGCCCTTTTTAATGTTATTTGATTTTTGGCCTCTTTGAGTTACTATCACTCCTATTTTTTTCAGATTTTTATTATTAATATTTCTTCAAATAAATGAAAATAACAGCTTTATTCCGTGGAACATTCACCTAAGACTAAGTTATGTATTATTGCATTACTCTTTGAAACATAACAATAATTATTTTTAACTTTTAAATTGGTAAAAAAATTACCATTCATTTGACATATTGAACGTCTGTTTTGGATCACTGTACGCTGACCCATAAGCAAATTAGCTTGTTTTATTTCTCCTGTAAAATTTTATTTTTGATATTACCGCTTTGTTGCCCGGGGCCGGCGAATATATAAAGTGTTAAATACTTATCTACCTATAAATGGTAAATTTACTTGTATAATTTTGAAATAACTTTTACTTATTTATTTATTTATTGTATAAATAACACATAATTGACAGGATACCTACTAACCCTAAAATAAAACAAATAAAAACAAAACAAAATAATAAAACTTAAATATAATTTACTAAGTTCTATAAATTTAGTTAAGTGTTCAAAAATATGTCAGCCTCTGGTGTGTGAGTAAGGAGTTGATTACAATTTTTTAACATAACGGTAACGGAAGATATCGAATTTGTCGCAGTTTGAACTGTTTGGAACTTTGTCTAGTCTAGGCTACGAGATGGAAGAAGTCTGTAACAAAATTAAGAGGCTTATTACAAAACCGAAGCGCACTGTTAGGATTATTGTACTTACAATATACATGCAGCCGCAATTTTTAATTCCACACGAGCATAGCTGCTGGCGCCGACTTGTTAAAAGCTTTTATTTAACTTCACTCGTATGTAAGTATGTCCTGGAATCTTGCAATCAATATTTCACCCA
>DWTT01001164.1:0-12408 GCA_018250895.1 Carterocephalus mandan
ATGTTCTCGATGCAGATCCATTTTTAAATGAGACACGATAATTTAATTTGGCTCTCGAAAAAATGTGGAGGGAAATTAAAATATCGATCAGTGGTATTTTGCTTTTAAATAACCAAATTTACATCATCATACAATTAGTGTTAGAATACAACCGCCACCATTTATTTGTCATCGTGACTCATTGCTAGTGTAGACAAACTAAAAGCGTTTTTTGCGGCGACTAATCTAAAATTGATACTCAAATTTTATTAAATTGAGAAATTTAATAAAATTTAATTGAATTGAATTGTTGAATTGAGACGAGTTCGATAGCCTTGGCTATCACTGCTGTCCTATTGTTAGCAGGTGATATTTTATCATAATTTGTGGTAGATCTTAAATTGAATTTAGAAAAGCAAAATAATTACAAATGTATTAAATCTAATTCATTTATTTGAGACTTTTACATTAAAATGCAGTAGTAGTAAGTAATAGTAATCTAAACTTAATGTGTTACTACACACTTCTGCCACCCCTTCGGAAAAATACAGGCGTGATATTGTGTTATTTTATGATAATACATACATACATCTTCGATACACTTGAGGTCCATTAGATCTCAAGATATACTTGAGGATGATGTGACGATTTAAAAATGGAAAAAGACTAAACATCCCACGGTGGGATTTCCACCCTCTATATGAGTCTCGTTCAAAGTTTGTCACAAGTGGCATTCAATGAGCGTCAGTGATGGGTGATACTGAATGCTCGTTTGCTACCTTATATCCATGAAAAATACAACTCTGCTTTGGAATACTGCTTGCATGGATCCATTGGCGTCCACTAGTAGAAAATAAATAGGTTCCATATTATAAGGACTACGATATCCTATATGAATATTGAATACCCATATTATTATTTCACCTGAGAATTTGCTTATGTATGCAATGATTGGTAAAAGTGAAATTTGTTATGCAAATTCATAAAAACTTACGCAGGCGTATACAACGATTACATACATAGGTAGGTACTTGTAACTTGGTACAATTCTTTCATGTCGCATGTCACCATAACCTAGCCCTGCTCAGATTCTAATCTGAAAATAATATGTTTCCTTGCATAATATCTAGGCTCCCGACAATAACCTCCAAGATCAATGATAAAGGAACTAATAACTCCACACGACACTAAATCATTATACAATTCGGAATTGTACAAGACAAAGATAAATAAACAAGAATTATAATAAGTAGAACTAATTGGCTATAAGCCGCTTTGGTGACGATAATCTGTTTACATTCAGCTGATAGGTAGGTAGGTATAGGTAGGTGCGCCATCGTATATCAAAGCTTTTTCCTATGAATTACACTCTGGTTTCCTAGATGAATTATTTATATAAAAAATTGCATAATAAAACAATTTGATATACCTGTAGATTAATACAGTTCTTTGAATGAAATCAGTACAAGGATAGCACTTAAAATGTCACCCCTAGGGAATGTTTAGGGAGCATTCTGTCAAGGTTGCGCTAAGGATTGTAATCTCCACTTCTGTTATCAGTCGTCGCTTTGAGATTACCTATGATTCGTTGTAGTTTTATGTAATGTTTGTCATCCCAAATCGGCTTCAGTACTATGTACCTTGGATCCGATTAATAGTCTACATGATCGTCCTTCGATTACGTAAACACGCCGTACGTTTAATAAATATTCAGCTGAAAACGTTCAAAACCCCTCGATCGATGTCAACGTTAAAAAGTTGTCTTTCGGAAACTAGTCCAGATAGGACACGCCAGGACGCACGGTAAACACGTTACGGCGCAGTCGCTTTAAGCCGCCATGAAATTGGGGTTGTCGGAATAGTGATTATCAGGGTGCGGATTGGTATACTTACGGGAGTCAGGCGTAGGGCGCGTCACCTCAGGCAATCCATTGATGAGCGATGGGTTCACGTGACGCGTGCGGGAGGCGCGCGGGCGGGCCGGCGGACGCGGCGCGACTGCCGGCACGTGGCGGTATCGTGGAGGTATCAATCAATCGATGGGCGAGCGCGAGCGCGCCACATTCATGGAACAGCTGACGGGCGAGCCCGTAAACATGAATCGGCCGCCGCCCACCCCGCGCTCAACACTGCGCATACTCCTCCACGATCCCCAATGCTCCTCCACGATCCCCCATGCTCCTCCACGATCCCCCATGCTCCTCCACGATCCCCCATGCTCCACCACGATCCCCCATGCTCCTCTACGATCCCCCATGCTCCTCCACGATCCCCCACGCTTCTCCACGATCCCCAAAAACCTGCGTACCGACAGTTTACTCTACATCGCGAATCTCGCTAGCATACCGTACAAGCTTTATATTAAATTCAGCCTTTTCAAAGTAGATTATTTGATTGCAGAGTAGGCAGTGCAATAATTAATTAAATTTAATTTATCGAAATCGTAAATCATTTTCTCGTGGAAAGTATTCAAACAACTTTATAAATTGGTGTGCGACAAAACTTTTGAATATTCCATTTTTTTTAAAGTGTGATAAAAAAGTGAATAAACATATCAGTAACTATATATTAAGTTATTGCGCTATTCAATTTCCTTACCAATCAATTAATATTTTAAAATGTTTTGACATGAAAGCAGTCACCAAGTGGTGTGAAGTGGTTCCATGCAACCATCAGCCTTCTAATGTTCACGGAGAGGTTTCCTACCGTCTTCTTCAGTTCATCAGTCCATTGATCAAACGGCTTTTTCAAAATCCAAACTGATCTGATCTAAATCATTACTAAATTCAAACAAAATGTAGTATAATCGTAGCAACAATTTTCACTTCAACTTGCTAATTCTGCGAATAATTTTACTTTCAACTTGCTAATTCTGCGAATAAGTTTACTTTTGTTTGTCTCGTATTATAATTTTTATAATTCCGGTAGCATGAAGTTATCCAGCATATTTATTATCAACTGTCGATGGCTTACCGTCCCTTAGGACCAATGGATGTTAGTCACAACCCTTTCATAGGTCCAATATTGGACATGGTTGTCTCCTCGGGATCAAAGGTGTAAGAACCATCCACCCATCAAATAGCTTTGATAAATTAATAGCTACTGTCAGTATGGAATTCGTGTCATGTAGCTAGGCGCTAGCTGTGTATGTTTATAAAATATTGTTTATAGTTTATATAGGTTTTGTATAGATTCTACCACCTTAAGCCGACCTGATTTGTATTTATTTATTTATACTTGACCTAGCCCACGCGCTGGGCGCCCAAAGGCCCGATAGTTTCCGAGCAGCTCCAGGCAATGGGCGTGACGCCAGAGCGCGCGTGCGTACTAAGCTGTTCCCGCAGGTGTTGCTTACATCACCAGGACCAAGGCACACGGATCGAATACGAAGAACTTACCCCTTTATTCATAAAAACGGATAAACCGTGTTTTGTCTATAAAACGTTTTGCCTTCTTTATTGAAACTCAATTAAGAATTCTAAACAATGACAAAACACAAACTGTATGAGGATTATTATTATGTATAAAATAAATTTCATATGTAATGACCTAATTAATTAATATATTAATCCTTCGATTCTGCAGCACTGGTGCCACGATGGAACTCGTACTCGTAAATAACGCGATATTTCAAGTTTTCCATTTTGTAAACTGAGTGACGCAAAGAAAAAAAAACCAAAAGAGGAAAAAAAATTAATTAGGGTTCTCAAAACACAAAAGCATTTGTAAATTGCTGTATAAATTTGAACTAGTTATTGAATTATGTGTTTATTTATCACTAAGCTTTTAGGATTTAGTATTTATTTATTATAAGAGTTCTTGAAAAATTAACATCAAGGGGTTCATCATAATATTTAATTATTTTTTTTAACAATCACTGTGTAAGAAAAATTTGTGATGGAAAATTATTTCCTCACATAAATCATTAATCGAATCTATGAAATGTTCATCCTCTCATTTCATTTTCATAAATAATTTCTTTAAAACGTGCAAATTAAAAGTAAGGCTTTCATGAGCTACTGCTATGTTTCCGGGGGTTAAGTTAGTGCGATAGAACTTAACATTCAGTCAAAGTATTTGTCGTGTCGACATGCGATAACATCTTGATTACTTTATAAACACTACTTAAACATAGGCTTTTAAATTGCTAATATTATGACCGTTACAAAAGGAATAATAATAGGGTTTGACTGGTAGAAAATGCTATAAGGCATTAAGTCCGCCCATTGTATATGTCTTTATAGGTGTCAATAAAGTTGAATAAAAAAATTAAAAAAATAATAATAGTCATTTTCCGAATAAAAAACTGTGTGGGCTAAGATAGTACTATACCGATTAGAAGCTGCGGAGCTTTTGAGGGTTGAATGAAAATAATTCTACTTATATGTTCTCGAGGTAGGAGTAAAAACCGACAGCAATTTATTATTCACTAGGCTTAGCGCTGGCTCATTATATGCTGCTTGCTTGTTGCCAATCCCACAAGGATTGTATATTTTACGGGATAAAGTAGCTATTTTTACACTCTTCTTGCCTTCTTGCCTTAAAAAATTTTGCACGCGTCACCCGAGGCGGCGAATTAAAGAAAGAAAGAAAAATTTTGAGTAGGAGCTTAGAGTAGGTACAAAATAATAATACAAGAAAATTTAACAGAAAAATATACGACGTTATCCTTGAATTTAAAAACCTATTTTAATATACATGCAGTGTCTTTTGAACAAAAGGTCTGCACTCAGCATGCTGCTGGTTCAATGAACCACCAGCGCTAATTTTCAGTGCAGCTTATATTCTAGTAGTTCCAGTGATTACACTAACACTATCGATCGGTTGATCGATTTCGATTAAAAAAATATGACCTGAGAGACACTGACTGACTGCCGAATGGCTGGACTTGGGCTGAATCCCAGATGAGGCAGATACTTATTTCACAGATAAATATTTTTAGTTGGGTCATGGATGTTATTTTGTATGTGTACTGCGGGGTATGAGTGACTAGCGATGATTTATTTATTTTATTTATCATCACAACACAACCCTTACAATTGGTCAATTTCACGATAGCGAATTTATTATGCATAAATTTTACATAACTTAAGAAAACTGTAAACCCTTTTTTTATGAGACTCTTTTTAGTTCAAATCGCTTGGATAGCAGAAAAATGTAATGTATGTAAGTATAGTTTGCAATGCCAAGGCTTTCAGAGACCCCGCGCGACGCACGGTGGGTTAGTTCGCCTTAGTTCTGCAAGTAACACAATCAAAGTACGTTAATTAGCTACAGCCGAGCCAAATGCTCGCGTACAACTGACATACTTTCACGTTCAACTTTGTTTTATAGATGTATATAAATAGGTGTGTTTTTGACTCACTAATTTCACACTCGTGACATTCTAATATTTGTAATGTTTCTCAAACTGCTATTTTCATTGGCCCACATATGTTTTTACGGCACAGTTTTAATTATGTACTTACCTAATGTCCTTTAAATAAAACTCATTAACAACGGACTACTTAATAGTGGGTTCTTTCTATGCCTACAATTTGATGGGTGGCTTTAATTAGTAGTATGAAGTAGGTATGATAGATAATCAATTTTAAAGTTTCCCACTCAAAAGTCAAGGCTAAAGTCAAGATCAAAGTAGCTAAGGCATTATTTTGGTTTAAGTAAGCAAGTTGAAAGGTGTTATATTGTATTACATGACTTATAACCGATAATTTATGTTTGACTCTTTTTAAATAAGTTGCTACGCAATTTTTATGGTTATAGTTTATAGACCGAAATAAGCTGTAAATAACACAAATCATTAGTATTCTAAAAAAAAGTTCGCGGCCTGCGCAGGCGGTCCTACCCTCGAATGGATAGAAATTCTGTGTTGGCAGAGCCTTAAGGGGTAGCGAGCAGAATCGAGCGCTTTCAGGATTTATCGGGGTTGTTGTGGGAGCGGTCGCCGTAACTAACTGTTGCCGCTGGCCACGCTCCAGGCGGCGTGTTCGCGCTCCATTGTGTGCATGTAATGGATCCGCCAGCGCTAAGTGATTTGGCTCTATCCGGGAGATGTTGGCGGTTCAAATTAGTTTCAGGAACCCTACATCTAAAATAAATAAAACAAAATCGGTCACACAGGTATCTAGAGTAAGTATAAATAAACTAGTGGACGCCCGCAGCTTCGCTCGCGTGGAATTAGACATAACAATAGTTTCGTTTAATCCAAGTAATATCATATTATAGCCTATGTCACTCAGTGAAGATGCAGCTATCTAATGGTGAAAGAATTTTTGAAATCGGTCCAGTATTTTTTGTGTGCAAACATTACAAACAAATGTTTCCTCTTTATAATATTAGTAGGTATAGAAAGTATAGATATAAAAACTATTTATAATTAGGTATAATCTTATACTACGGAGATTTATTTATTTATTTATGATGATATTTATGATGACTTTTAACAATTATTGTTGGCTTTATGCTGCAGTAGGTTCATCTAATAATGTTAGAATTTAGTTTAAATTATTAACTTACGGCTCATGGGTCTCCTACAATTGCTCTAACCAATGCGGATTGTAGTGTAAAGAGTGCAGGTAATATTTGTTAATTGATATCTCGATTCCTCACTTGCCCCAGGCTTCGAAGTTTCGCCCGCATCGTATCGATTCAAAGCAATCTTCGACTGCACGGTTCTCAAGACTCGTTCTGCATTTAAAGTAAACAACCATAGTATGGGAATTTTGTGATGTATTGTATGTGTTGTATTTGTACTATTGAACTTGCCTCTCAACTGTGTTAAAATGAGTTTTTTTCAGATTTTTCATTGTTTGTTTTGGCAAAGAGAGGTCTGCGTACTTTGAAAAACATGATGATTTTTCCGGTCCCTTTTCTTAATTTAAAGCTCTTGGTACTCGCCGATCCATGCCGGTTTCATGGCAAATCACAAATATCGATTTAATTGAACATCTACACAATGTAAAGTGCTAAGGTTTCATCCATTGAAATCTCAAGTTCATAATTATACCTATCGCTGGTTTTATTTATTTCTCTTTCAGCCCCATCTCAACGCTCATTGGAAATAGACCCAAGCAACCCTTATAAGCAATATAACCTTTGGTTAGAGCGCTATTCGACTGAAATCTTAAACTGAACCAGGTCAAGGACAAATACCCTAAAATGCATTTCTTTAAAAGCTTCTGCGATGAAGTAAACGGTAGTTCGAATCGGAAGTCCTTCAATATACGACATACCATTCGAAGTTACGATACATATTTCAACTTTAATTTACTAATGGCATACCTGAGTGGTGTTTGGCCTCATTCTTGGTCTCTAGGTAATGACCAAAGATGTAAAATTATGCAAATTACTTATATACTTTTTTGAAGAACCTCATAAAATCAAAAAACTCAGAATAAATTTTATTTAACTTTAATAGGTCGGATTTATTTATTAGTTTTGTTTTAGAAAATCACATTTAAGCGTAAGAGCAGTGAAAATTTAATATCGCTTTGCATAGATACCTATACAACAAGAGTGCTCTACATCCTTGAGGCCGGTACCTACCCTTACCTCGTTCTAATATTGTTTTATCTGTTCTCTTCTAAGTTTTTGGCTGAACTAAATAGGTATCTGAGAATTATACAGAATCTCAACCCACTCAACCCGATACCAAAAAAAAAACTTATCCAAAATCCTTATAACAAAATATCCATAAAAAATAGGTATCAAATTTTCTAACAACGACGGGAGTAAACAATTTATTTGATCGCACATCTAACACAATTTGGTAAGTAGTTGGCATGAATCGCTGGTGGTCCAGTATATGTAGCGGACCGTGTCGGGTGATGCATATGCGGCTATTACCATCTGTTGCGTCTGGCGGAGCTCCAGGGTTGCCTGCTCTATAATAAGTATGTAATAGATAGTCAATATTGTCTGAACGACCCGAGCAACCTCGCGAGCCAATGCTGACTTCCTGCCTCTAGTGTCCACAACCTCATACCATAGACATTATGATGTGTAAAAAAGGAGATTTGACTCTAAAAGTGGCAAACTAAATCTGTACTTGTTGTGCACTTTTTGCTCAGATATTTTTACATATTGTATTGTCAACGATATATGATATTTGTGTGCTGCACTGAAAACTATAGTTTATATTTTTACTTCATACTATATACTTCATACCTGCTAGAAAACTAACTAACGAACTAACTCTGCTACCTGAACTTATCCCCCAGTCTCTATATTAGTCTTGTTCATTCTGCCATACTCATGGGTCACAGCAGAAGGGTGGTGCTGCATGCTCGTCATTATCATAAATCCGTAAAAAAATCAAGGAGAACTTAACTGACGAACTTAAAAATGTTATCGAGGTAATGCCTCCATATTAATCGTAATTAGGTATGTATGTGCTATTATTAGTGTTATTTCTTTAATATATTTAATGCGTAATATATTTAATAAATCGTTGGTCTAATGGTAGTAACCGCGACTGCTTAGCTAGAGGTACTAGGTTCAAACCCGGGTCAGGCAACAACAATCGTGCCCGGTGTATGGCAATAGTCTCACCACCATATGGGACCTAAACATAACTGGTGAAAAGTGTGTGCAAAGTATCTGCCTATCACTTCGGGGAAATACAGGCGTATGTTATTTCTATTTATCCGAATCTAAACCAGCCTCCATAATTTACCACTGGTAAATCAAAGATTCTGAGAGGAGACCCGTACCCAACAGTGGGACGTCTATGGGTCGCAGCGAAATCAAAGATCAGGAAGGACAGGTTTGATCCATCAGGCAAGGCCTTAATCTCTAGCTAGAGCCTAACTAGGTCGTGAATATTCAAAGAAACCTTTGAAGCTATATAGGTATTCCATATCTGCTTAGCGCATACCTGCGGCGTGCAGTCATTCTGTGTTGCGCTTAGCGAAGCATCTGTGATTAATGTCTCTCTGCATTGTTGTAGGAAGAAGAATGTCCTTAAATCAAGTGCAAGAAGAAAGGCCTTAAATCAAAACCCTCACACAAACAAGGACACCGACCGTAGTGAGACTATTCTGATATCAGAATATCGGGACTTTACTTGATCTAATTTACTAATACTGCTGTAGCAATATACAATGTAGGTAGGTACATAGTTTTCATTTAAAGTGTCGGCACGAAAGTAGCTCTGACCTTGATTGCGCAGTCGAAATTAAAGGTATCGTCTTGCGCGGGGAGAGCGTGGCAAGTTGTCAGTCGTAAGCGCTGATTGGTTCGACAGCCGTATTATGTCCCCCGCATTGATACCCTATGCGCAGCTATCACCTCCAAATTTCGTTCATGTACATTTAAGCCCTCATGCATGTATGACTACATCTGCTTGGGCGGTTGATCGCTAAATGTAAAATGTCTTGATTTGTCGTTCAGCGATTATCGAAAGACAGTGACCTAATCGCTCAACCATGTTGGGGCCTTGAGACTAGTCACCAAAAAACAGTTAGTCGGATTGCTTGCCAATAACCCCTCCGTCAATGAGTTGCAATAAAAAGTGCCACTTGGAAACCACGCCATTGGAAAATACATTTTCAACTTCTATTTTATGCAACGTGAGAAGCATTAATAGCGGTGACACACCTCTCACTCGAGGGGGTGTGGGTTCAAATTCAAGCAGCACGCACCAATGACCTTTGTAAGTTATTTGCGATTTAAGAAATTATTTTTTTTCAGCTGTACATAACGGATAAGGAAAACATCGTGAGGAAAGCATATCAGAGAGAGATGTTCTCGAATCGAAGGCATGTGAAGTGCCAATCGCACTTAGCACTCCCATTCCGTAAAGAGATCCGTGTGTGCTCAACAGTGAGGCAAGAACCTTTTCTCTTTTTTTGGTAGCAATTAAACTTTGTTTTTTTTTTTCTTTAAGATTTTCAATGAAAGGCAAGGCTTATAAAATAACATTTATTAACTTAGTATACCATAGATTCATGTTCATATAGTACAATAATCACGACCAATTTGGATTTTGAATTACATATACCTACATTATAATATTTGCAAATGTTTTAATCTATAATTTAACAGTGCACATTTTGAGACTTCACAAATAAGTTCTACATGTAGATCGTTTATTATTTTTTAATCTACGAATGATTTTTGATTGAATACAGGCTCTTAATAATTGGTATATATTTAATATATTAACAAAAAAGAATGACGTTTTCAGTCCTGTGACATGATACAATCAACTTAACCAGCGATTTTCTTATGTAAATGCTTCTCAAACTCACTCATGGAAGTGTTTCACATTAAACGCAGGCATATTTCTAAGGGCCATATGACTTAAATTACAACATCACTTTGAGAAAGTACTCCTAAAATTACTAAAACCAATTAACTTTAATACGTCCTTAGTGCAAGTACAAAATGCAAAATGCAAATTTTACCAATTATTGTTGATGGATTTTTCACGGGTACATTGAAAGTACCTCTATAAACTATAAAATTGACTTTATCGCGTAAAATTTACTGCCTACTGATGATACACTGTTTCCGGAGCAAATAGAGAGAACAATTCTATTCTCAATGTAGAATAAGATACAATAAAATTTTTGGTGACACCCACCCGCGACACACGGCCTTGCTAAGTACCTGCGTTAAGTACCAGCGGAATTTGGGTGCTTTGCAATAGACATTTAAATTATTATATTAATTTTATTTATAAATACAAGCATGAAGAATATGAATTACGTAAAAACAACTTAATTATTTCGAACGAAAAAGTATAATGTAAAAATATGCATGTTTGTATGACATTACATGTAGCACATCTGTAATAAAGTAACGCAGGATACAACTGATATTTAATATACTATTACGAAATTTAAATTACGAAGAGGTACCAGTACGTCGTGTACTTTCAATGAAATAAAAGCATGTTACTTAATTAATAGGACCTCTATTTAAAAAAAATGTAATTAAAAAAATGTGTCACAATATTATTGTTCTATTGTAAATTTGGATTATAAATCCGATTGAATTACAATATACACAACAGATCGAAGACATCGTTTTAAAAATTACTATATTTAATCATATTAATCCATTTCAAATTTCTATGCTAGTTAGTCTAAATGTTTAAAATGACATTTATCGATACAATATGGGATCGTGGCTAGGTGAAATAGTAAAATGCAACCAAACAAAAATCGAGCCAGCCAAAGAATTGCCTAACTTTACTGTATCAACTCTCCATATTTCTGACACGGTTACATAAATTAAAACAAATAGGTATATATCAGCCATTACAGTTATGCCGAACGACATAAGCACCATTAATTATTACCATGTTGCCGACCAACTAACGTCTTCGGCTGGCACAATAAACACAAGGGATCATCGAAACAAGTGATATTTCAACAACCAGAATTGTGACGAGATCAACTTATTAATGAAGTTATCTGCAAAGTACAACCACAGTTTGCCATCAGTAATCTGTCATTCACTGTCGTTTTTTCTTCTTTTTTCATCTTGCCAGCCATGTTTTATTTGAGTGAAGCGCTAGCGAAAATTGTGGTGTTTGAACTGTCTTTAATATTCAATATTATTAATATTTTTTTCTAACTTAACTATTGATATTATTGATATAAAGCGTGATCTAAATAAGCGAATAAAAATGTAAAACAAAAAACATGCATATAATGTATAATTATGTTGTATTAAAAAAGACGCACATAGTCTTCAGAACAAACAAATATTTGGTTTCGTAATTCTGTTGCGATATATTAGATTCACTTCCGAGCGTGCTTCAACCTTGAAACATAACCTTGATGTATTTCAATAATAAGCACTAATGTGGGCGGGATTCGCTAACCAAATTCACGTAAGGCCAGATTCAGACAGGCCGGACGAAACCGTTACTGAAATAATTGAAAACGTCTGCTTGGAATCACACAGCAGATACTAATATTTTCAAGAACCATTAATTTAACGGAACTCTTTGATACCCTAAATCATCGATATTAAATAATAAAGAGGTAGATATATCACATTCCTAGTATTCACTATACGCATGTGGCAGTTTTCATCGATATAAGAATGTGTTATATACTGACGCGAAGCTTAGCAAAAGGTGTACAATTTTAAATTTGCGTGCCTCGAGATCATATTTTATAACATATCTTCCTTTTTTACACTTCATATATCGATGCCTAAATAGATTAGAATATAATATAATAGAATAGAATGGGAATAAGAAATTATTAGAATCTTTATTTGCAATTTATGTAGTTAGGGACATATAAATATAACGCTTAGAACGTGTAATGTGACCGTTGAAAATGAAATTAATTTTAACTTTTTTTTGTATGCCTGTCTATTATTATCACGATACCACCCACGTGTGAGCAAATTATTTTTATGTTTAACTAGTGGACGCCCGCAGCTTCGCTCGCGTAGAATTAGACCCAT
>DWTT01001165.1:0-12404 GCA_018250895.1 Carterocephalus mandan
GCGCCACCATATTTACATAGCAGAAATTTGTACTTAAATAATAGAGCAATAGAGCTGAATATGCTGTAGGCGGAAAACCATGACGCGTCGCGTCGCTTCGACTCTGCGCCAATGTGAGTCGACCCTAAGGGTGGGTTGGGGTTATTATGCACCCTTATGGGAGAACTGAACCCTCCTCTAGTTACTGCGTAGGAAGACGACAAGTTTTTTAAAGAAAATTTAAACAACATAACACTATGTCGTCTAACTTGTCAAGTTTACTAAAGTGACGTGTTCTTCTTCTTTACACAGACCCCACAGTTCCCACAGACCCATCTGTGAGTTTGTGATTATTCCATTTAATAAGGACGAGTCAAAGACTAACATGAGAAGAGTTGAACATGAGCGGTTCCTACAAAAGTTCATGAATCGAGCTACACAAATAGGGTTGCCATTTGTCCGACTTTAGCCGGACATGTTTGACTTTTTTCTGTCCCGTCCGGCCGGCCTATTCGTCTTTTGTTAGGCTTTTTGGGTAACGCAGAATGACACCATGTTCGTACTAGCTGTACTATTAAGTATTATGTGGAACTAGCGATGGGCGAGTTACTAAAAACAATAGAATTATTCTGAAGACTTTAAATTTTTAACATCGTTTTTTATAATATAAGTTACAATAGTTTGTCAATGTTAAAAATATACGTTTAGCATTATAAAAGGAAATATTTTATATCAAAACGAAACATTCACAGCGTATTTTTAGAATAACCCTTTACAAAACCAGAATTCTCAGATCCTTTTTTTTAAAATATAATTTTAAATGGCATGCAGAACTGAATAAAAGTCTATTGAATGTTGACATTATGTAAATCTTTTAATGTCCGCTTTCAGCTATGACTTTAACCCACAAACCACAAGTTATTAAATTTATAAGAACAGGCGCATAAACACGCCTCGATCGAAGCCTCCGTCTGAGAAAAGGCTGGATCATTTCTCAGACAGCCTTGTTTGAGAACATGACTAAGTGTTTGATTTGAAACAAATTAAAAAATCTGACTGAGTATTCGAACCGGTAATAATTTGCACGTCATATAGGTAACATACGCACAATATAGGTATTCTAAATGTTTTCAAATTAACACATTTCGCGAATACACAAGACTTGCAGGTGTAGGATTTGCAATTAACTTTAAGAGCGTTTAACGCTTTCTGAAGCTGTTTGCTAGCGCTTGCTGGGAGGATGTAAGATCGGTTTTGGTGAACGTGGTTTAGTATCGGCGTTGTATGCGAAAGGCTGGACGGTCTAAATTGCCGCTCAAACAATGCACTTGTTTGAGCCCACCTAAAGCCTTCTTAGAATTGTTACTGCGTAAGGTAATGGCGGCGTGTTTGCAAAAGTCGTATAACTCCACGCATAATTACGTTCTAGTAGTGAGTGGTGAGGAAGTCGTCCGCGCTAATATATGGAAACCGGCCACACTGTTTGTTGGAACGCAATGTTCAAATATGCGCTCGTAATAAGTATTTCGTAGGTAGGCTGTACTTTTTATTTAAATATCTATCTAATTATTAAGCATTAATAATGTAATCCCTTTTTTTATCGCTGGGAAATTTACGCAATTTTTTTTAATTTTTTTTTTCAAATTTTCTCTCCGTTTCGTATCACGCATGCATTGAATAACTACTCATACATATTTAAATAGTTTAATTGAATATATACTCGTATAATGTGGTACTATATCCGGAAGAAAGAAAGATAGTTGTTACTCTATACTTTTACTTTAATAACGGAATTTGTCAATTGACGAACTCTGAATCTGAAAATATAATATGCTTACTGTTACATATATTTACAGTTCGATGAATATAAGTGTTTCTTTGCATAGACCTATGCCCCCAAGTCTGATAACTTATTACCATGGTCTCGTACAGACTCGCGCCATCTAAAAGAAAGTGATTGATACAAGTGTGTAAAACGAACAATTTAACGCACTATAAATCCATAGAATTTCTGAGTACCTGTCTACATAATTAATGCTGATAAAACTGACAGCGCTAACAGTATATCCGTGTCTAAATTGTTCTATGGTTATTTTTAAATCAATTTGATCGAATGAAGTTATTGTGTGGGCGGAGATCCTCTCGTTGCCTCGGGCGAGTGCGATCTCCGAATAGTTGGAACGCTTAAGGTTGGAGCACACTGCGGCGACGCCACGACGACGCGACGGCGAAGTGTCGTGAGCAGTGAAAAATGTAAATGCTTCCACCAGCTCCGCGGCTTAGGCGTACAGAAAGCAACCAAATTTAATATTAATTCATACCTGTACGCTATATAATTACAATTATTAAATATTTATATCTCCCTCGGTTGGGTAAGGGTTAAGGGTAAGGGGTAAGGGTTGCGCTGAAAATCAGCAGCCCTGCATTGTGTCACATGGCAGTATGCTGAGCGTAATCCATTTTTTCACGCAAGACACTGTACATAGCTTAGATAAGTAGTTTTAAGTTAATTGTTAAAATGTCGATTTGTATAGTGTTTTGTGTGAAAAATAAATATCTTCTTCTTCTTCTTCCCTGGCATTCTAGTCCGGTATGCACGATTCGGCAGCCTTCTGTAGCCTTATTTGTTCTTCTGTGGTCGAAAAGGTCTCACACGTTAAAGCCCCGGCTGCAGTGCCGTCCCGACATGTGGCGGCGTGACAGCGCTGTGTGACTTTAGGCCGGGCCGGGCGACCGCTGTGTGCTCCCACCTTTATTGGCTCGCACGGCCATTTTCACTGGTAATAAAGAGTTTCAGGTCCATTCGAGACTCGAGTATTGGGCGATCGTGTGGGCGGCATGGGTAAACAGTATTGAATGGACAACGAATTGTTGCAACGATTTCTAAACGCTCGTAATTAATTTAGTTTTAATTGCTATTGTCATTGCTCTGTTGCAAGTTGTCGAGTGGTTGGCTTGTCGGTCTGGTGATTTTTTGGTTGTAGATTAGATACTTGCGTCTTGACAAACTTGTCTAGTTTGCATAACTTTCGTAGCGCGAATTATTTATTTGTTTATTTTATATCACGATCGATGTACACACAGAAACGTTTAATACGAAAATATATTATACACCTACAAAATAATTTTACAACGGTACTACTTTTTCCATTGTGAAACCTTTTTATTTATTACCTATTGATTTATTGAACTAAGGTAAAACGACTAACCCGTTATTTACACTAATTCACTCACTTGTTAGCTTCAAATTTTAAATTCCTCTGAATTGTATTATTTTGTGTCCTTTTTCTGCGTTCATTGTATTTTTAATGGTCATTTAACTTCGACTTTCCGTAAATTTTTAAAATAATTTCTTTAAATAAATAATGTCAAACCTATGATGCCACACTACAAACGATGCCTACCAAGAATTATACGATATCAAACCAGTCTGGGTTCGGCAAAAATTACCAACTCACAGTCATAGGCCTGAGCTTTTATGATGCTATAACGGATGTCGCTTATCTCAAATTTCATATTGGACACTTACTTTTAGAATTGCCTCAATTAATATCTGCATTGACGCGGTGATAGCCGGTGACATAGTAGGTTCTAATTTGAGATCCGCATTCAATGGCACTAGCCAATGACTTGCCAAAGTTATGTGTGTTTTAAAAAATATACTTTTTTTTATTAATTACTTTTTAAGCCTATTGAGCTCACACAATCACAACACGAAAGGAAAAATAACCCAAGTACAAGTATTTATTTGCGAAATAAATATCTCATGGGCCAGGATTCAAACTCATAGCATAGAGTAAGGACCAAAAAGTAATGTCCTGCTCTAACAACTGAGGAAAACATCGTGATGGCATGCCTGAGAGCTTTGCATAATGTTCTCGTACACCTTTTTTTTTAAGTGGTCACCGTCGACTCTGGACACGTGCCACACTAGAGGTATCACAGGTGCTTTGTCTGTCTTGAAGCGTTTCACACTCTTCTTTTGTATGGATACAAGACAGCAAACGAGCTTGCAGCACCACCCATCCGCTGCCGCCCATGACTACTGTGAATGACTTTGAACAAGACTCAATTAGGGACTGGGAAGGTTATTCCAGTTAGCTAAGAGAGTTAATTAGAACATTGGTTAGCCAGTTAGTTAGTGGGTACGAGGACTGGGGACTGTTACCTAGTTATAGTTAGTCCTGTTAGTTGACTCGTTCTAAGTCACTCACAGATGTGTTGCTACCATTGAGGACTATGATGGCCGCCTCTAATCGGAAAAACCATTCAAAAGATAATATTATTTGTTTATTTTAGAATCTCAGATTTAACTATTTCTTAAATAAAATCTATCTCAATCTATTTCAATTAATATTTACCAAAAAGTATTCTAAACTTGAATTCACGAGTCATTCACGACATGAGTGTTGTCAAGAAAGGAACTATGAATTTTAGTATGAATATAAACGAATTAACAACTCTTTATTTTTAATTAATCAATAAAATATTTTTTACTGTGGCAAAACTTTAATAAATTGTATATTATTAAATTTGAATAGATTGCATTAAGTACTTGTTCTAACAAACATTTAAAAAGTTAAAAGTATAAGTTATTAATAAAGACTGATTTGACCAGTCAGAGATCGAACAGAATTATGATTGAAAAAGTTTGATTTTATGGAGGGAATAGTAGAAGAATAGTTGTTGAATGTCTGTGTTGTGTGCGCGACGCCAGGCTCCCGGCGCTGTGGCGATGACGCCATTGTTTTGTGCCCAAGCGGTGGTTTTTCTATTTATTTTGGGAGATCTGAAGTATTTATTGTTACCTGTGAATTGAAATAGTGTTTTATATTAAAATCTGTACTAGCTTCCCTGGTTCCGCCCGCGTAAAGTCGTTTTCCGTGCAATCATTTGATTATTATATTAGGTTTTTGTCCATTTCATTTTATTTCATTCAGTGAGTTGTATTAGTGAGTTGAATCAGTGAATTGAATCAGTGAGTTGAATCAGTGAGTTGAATTAGTGAATTGAATTAGTGAGTTGAATCAGTGAGTGAGTGGTGGTGCAACGATTGGCGATGTCGGCCGATCTGGAGAAAATAGAGAGGCGTCCGCAGGGCGTCCGCAGGGCGTCGATGCTCGCCATCTGGTGAGGTCCGCGGGAACAACACCTTATATCAAGTAAGTCAATTCTCTATCGATTGAACGACCCGCCTAGCGATATCAAGTGTTCGCCAAGGACTGGGCCCACGATTTAATTAATAAATCTTGCTCAACTTACTGATTGGAAGAATTGGCGCCGGCGGAAATTGCTTCAGCTGATTGACTGCCCGTGGGGTACTAAGTAAATCTATCTGCTGCTGAACAAACCGAGCAAGTTCAGTAATCATCTCAACGCTTTTATTTTCTCACTATCGACGTTGCCATCGGAGAGGTTTCGTGTTGCGTTGCCTTATAGAACATAACAAACGACATAAAAACAAAATATAAACATTTCAAGGTAAAACAATACTTTTTAGAAAAATCTTTTTCGGAATGGCAACACTTTTATCTAGTAAACTGCCCTAAACATAATTTTAATTATGGAAGAACAAAGTTTTAAAATGAAAATTAAGGAATTATCTAATAAACAAAAACAAAGATTATTGATCTACATGGATGAATATTTGGCTGACAGCCCGAATGGCTGAATTATTGCATAGTATAATGATTTAGTTATAATATTATGAACAGACCTAATAGATTGTATGCTCAGGCAGGCTGGTTGTCTACTATCAATAAAGAATCTGAGTCTGGATCTGGTAGCGGTAGAGGTGTTTGTACGTACTCCCACTAGAAGCAAACGCTATGACATGCACACGGCGCGCCCCGCGCTAAGCCTAGTCAGGTTATAATTTGGACTGACCCGTTGGCGCAATCGGTAGTGACCCTGACTGTTACGTCAGGGGTCGTGGGTTCGAATCCCACTCAGGACAAACATTCGTGTGACGAACACTGGTGTTTGTTCTGTGTCTGGATGTTTATATTATCTATTTAAATATGTATTTAAAAATATATCAGTCTCTGACACCCATAGACTCGCGCCTAATTTGGGATAAGATGGCCGTGTGTGAGAATGTCCATGATATTTATTTATTTATGATAACTTAGGCTGCAGTCTTCCCAACTCGACTATCGCCGACCCAACATTGCAGTTATAAAGTGTTAACGTTTAATTTGATAAAAGCAGTAAAGCAGTTCCGCATTCCGGACCTCCGCTGCACCTCTGCCTCGGAGCTCAGTTCGCCGAAGTTTTATTGGTCAATTTATTTTAAAAGGTATTTATTAACACCAGTTGTTTGCTTTTCTCGTGTCGAAGGTTGATAACTTTATTAAAATGTTGTCGCACGGTAACGGGCGTATCGTGAGCGATGAACGATCGTCTGACAGATTGAATACCTACTTAGATCAGTTTGCCTAGGAACGTGGAGGTGACCGGTAGTGGCTGAATTTTATCGACGCTTTAGGTTTAAAGAATTTATTCTCATAAAAATCATAAGTTCCATTTTCAATGAGATACAAAAAAAACGTAATACTTAGTAAGTAAGTGTTTGCCTCTAATGTCTTTAACATAAAACGCTTCCGTACTCCGGAACGCACGGTATGTCATCGTTGTCGTCTTTAACTGTAAAACAATCGCTCAGCCATGTCTAAAACCTAAAACATACAGGTTGTATATTAACATAAGCTACAAAGCTAGGAATTTTTAATTTTTTCTATGGTAATATAGCAGATAAGCTTGCTGGACCTGGTTGGTTGGTTGGCTGGTTTTTGATACGAAATCTTAAATAAATATATTTTTTTAAACTTTTGGGGAAATCTTCAAATGATAACCAGCCGTAGAGGCCGAGGTAACTATGTGAGACCGACCAACTAAAATCCCCTCTTCAGCCATCCTGCGCACCTGGGAAGGCTCCGGGATCTAAGAACGCACCGCAAATAAATAACTTTTACTTTGACTTTGACCGGAGCCCCCCTTGCAATTCGCCCAGAAGATATTAATATTACCTAATTAATTTAATAATAATTGCCTAATAATACCTAATAATAATTTAATTAATATAACCTAATTTATGTCGGCAATTAGTCGCAGGTAGGTAAATTAATGCCTTTTAATAGTAACATTGAACTAATAGTTACTCTTTTTCAAGACAGCAAGTGAATGGCTCTGTGGCAGACACTTCAATCACTTAATTGTAATGTCCCACGTGTCACCTCAAAAACTCATCAAATTTGGTCACAAAGATTGGTACGGGACAATTTAAGGCCATAAAACTTTCCATGACGACAGTTTTTGAGATTGAAGTAGGTAGTTATTAAAAAGTTGACTGTTGGTTTTATGTGCTTTAACACTATGTTTTACAAACACTTTATTTTACTTTCTTGAATTTTTCGGTTGAGAAAATAACCACCCGGGCAGAAAAGTTTAACAGTGTTTTTTTGTCTCCTCTCGGGATGGGCGGGGTCGTAGGAGATGCCTTCGACACCAACATGTTACGAGTACCTACCCTTCACTTAACGATGCTGCTCACCTCAGTATTGATTTGATTTCTCAAAAATAAACATAGAAAATTTATTGGTGAGCACCGCTGGGATTTGAACTCAGACCCATTGTACCTTACTTTAAAACGGCTAGGACTAAGTATAGGTACTCAAGATCAATGTCTCTCAAAGACTTAAATTAAACGAAAACTCTAAAATTTTCTACAAAAAATTGTGTTCTCGATTCTCGAAGGCAATTGTCTGCCATTCTGAACTTGGCCAGCGTGGTGGGCTAAGGCCGAACCCCTAACATTCCGAGAGGAGACCCGTGCCCATTAGTGGGAAATTAAAAGGAAAGGGTTGCGGTGGAAGCCACTTAGTTATCAGCGTAGGTACAATAGATCAGTCCATCTTTTCTTATCTGCGGACTTAGCGCTGGGCCCTGTGGTGATGAGATCATAATGCATCTGTACACGTTTCCAGATTAAAACATTGCAGATCGCTTTTAACCAGTAACCTGGACGCTAACAAATGAAAATGCCACCGCAGCTGTTGCCGCTTAATTGGACGCCATTATGTAAATAGCAATCGTAACACTGTTTATCTTCATTTGGAGCGGGAGCGATGTTCATTTAGCGTAAGAGATGCACATTTACATCGATAGCGCGTAATGGAGGCGCGGCTGTCGCCGGCTTAGGATGCGATACTAACGCCGCCATGTGGGACGAATGGGACTAAGGGGATAAGTGTTTTGTGGGATGGCTACCAGTAATCGCTTGCAGCTTGGAATCGCTTGTGGTCGTTCGGTAACGTATTGAAATACTCCCGAGTGTCCTTCTCAAATCAATGAAGATGGTAGCTGCATAAAAAAATATTAGCAAAGTATCACGAGTAGATTTTATTACAAAGCAAAAACTAATTCTTTACCCATTAAAAATATGTACTTAGACACCTAAGCAACATTCTTAGAGCAAGTGCCGTGTCTATCCATAGGTATTGTTCAGTGTAATCCTCCATAAAAGAATACGACATCAACCACTTGTGCTATAATTGAAATTCATTTCAACGAACTAAAATAACAATACCGAACAAATAACTATCGCATTCAGCCTCTAGTGCCCGTGATCAAAAGCACAAGTCTGTATGTGGAGCGTTGTCTATGGTACTGTCAGTATAGTCTTTGATGTTCTGTGGTATTGTCAGTGTTGTGGTATGAATTCTCACACAACGCCGGTCGGCCCGCTACGCACAAAAACAACAATAGTTCATAAGTCGAGTGCTTGTGTTGTGACCATAATGTGGCTGGATGTCCGGATTGTTCTAATATAGTTTGTCTAATATATTTTGGGTGGTGTGTTTAAAAAAAAAACTCCATCATCACAGCAAGAGATGTGCCAGTTTGGAAAAAATACATTAGTATGTCAAATGTTTTACTGTGATGAAGGTGTTATTCAAGTTATTCTTACCTCTAGTACCTATATGACAAAAGTCCACAAGGACGAATTTCACATCCTTTCATATTATAACCTTATTCGAACTAGGTTCAAAATGGCAAGCATTTTAAAAGCTTTTATTTTACTTCACTCGTATGTATCCATGTCCTGGAATCATGCAATCAATATTTCACCCACTTCCGCTGAAATTTTGCACACATACTTGGTTCCGATGACAATGCACGAAAATAAAAAATAAAGTTGTAAAAGCTTTATAAAAAAAAAATTTTTTACAGTATACACTGAAATCTTCTCATGCTTTTTTCTAGGTGTCCAAGAAGCACATTACCTACATGCAATCAAATGTAATCTTCGATTCTTCATTTGGGTAATTTCTCATTCAAATATAGGTACTTCTTCGATGTCGTGGTTTGGCGTGAATAAAAAACGTAGCGCTTTGTTACAGGGTATTGAGCAGATTGTTTATTACGTTGTGTCACAGTGTTACTGTTACAGACAATCCACAAATTGTTGAACGGCTGGTCACAGCACCTCCGATGTCCAGTCATGGCGGCTGGGAATCGCACTTGTTACGTTGCTTGAAACAGTGCGATGTGTCGAATCAGCCACTCGTGCCCACCTCACTTTCTCGACTCGAGAACTCTCACACTTGTGAATTTTTAATGATCACTTCATGGTGCTTCGACGGCGGACGTCGCGGTATTATGTAATGCTCTATGGGACACAGGTGGTCCTGAAGAAACTTTAATTGTGCTGCTCTCCAATCAACTTTACTAAAATACTTTTTTCAGCGGTCACAATTACGACAACCTAGCTTCAGAAACAAAATGGTCTACAATGTTTTTTAATTGGTAATTTAATTCAGGCTATTTTCTTTGGTGGATATTTATAAAAATGACTAAATAAAGTGAAACTCCATAAATTAATTACATAGCTACTTCGTCACGTCATGTCTCATGCAAAATGCGTACCTACTTAATTTTAAAATGTATTGGGTGTCACAAAAGTAATTATTTATGCTGGAATTGTAGTTTGTAGACTGCGTGTGGTGATCGCTTGCTAACACTACGTAAATAACAGGTGTATTGTATCGTCCGTCCCGTCCATTTGCCACTTTCGGTAGTAAAAAAACCAGAATGACACTTCAGTAAGGAGGACTTATAACTAGTTAAGAACAGAAACTTGGTCAATAGGAGAGTTATTACACGATAGTAACGTTGAAATAATTATAATTTACATTAATTTTAAGTGATTGTACTCGTAACTGCGACTGTTAAGCTAGAGCTCTTGGGTTCAATCACCCCGGGGGTGAAACAAACAATTATTGGGTTCTTCTAACTTGAAATGCAGCGGTAGCAGTTCACAGTCTGGATTTGTGCCCAAAGTATACACCTATCACCTGGTGAAAAGTTATGTTAGGTAAGTGTATACACACCTCTGCCTAACCCTTCGGAGAAATACAGCCGTGATGTTATTTCATTTTATCAGTTTGCTTAAAACGATTCCACGTTTTTTGATATTCCGTTTCTAACCAATCGCCTCTGGCGGAGTAACCTCAATGTAAGAATAGTTAAAGGACGCTTAATGAATACCTGCTCAAAATTAAAACCGCTTCGATTTCTATTACGAATTTAAGACGGTCTAATGAGGTCTAGTCATTAGCGAGCGTACATAAGAAATTAATTAGAATAGAGAAGAGCTTGTTCGGTTGCTAGCGAAAGTTGCGAGTGTGTTGAAAAGGATGTAATTTAATGAAGAGCTGTGTATGATCATGCTGGTATATTGTCATCAATACATATAATAAAACAAAGTCGCCTCAGTCTGTATGTCTGTACGCGATCAACTCAAAAACTACTGAACGGATTCATGGTGTTTTCGCCAATAGACAGTTGACTGAGTGTGGGTTTAGTGGTGAACTGTACACCATGCGATCGAATTTTTAAAACCAAATTTGGTCTAGCTAGCCATATAAGAGCTCATGCAAGAAAATAGCGACATTCAATTTTTTAGCATTATAATTAGTTGGGGTCGCCGTCATCGAAATCAATGAGGAGGACTATATGTAGTGGTGAGCTTTTGGTGATATTAAGGATAATTTTACTATCATCAAATGGTACATGTTGAGGATTTGTTAGACATTTTCTGCACACAGTTTCATTACGTGTATTGATAAATCCTATTACATGATTATCAGTAACTCATCAGTCATCTTCGTAACGCGATAACTCAAACGTAACGCGAGTTTGTCTCATTATAAATGATTTTCTGGGTGGCGCGCTCGTGAAATAATATGCATTATCATTATTATTTTCCGCTGAAGAGGAACAATATACCACTTTCTCACATTCAATGACAAATTGCGAGTGAATTAATACCAAGACGCGTTTGTACGTATAAATCATACGGTGCGATTCTCACAGCGGGCTACGGACGCGGGCTTATTGCTTGGCCTTATTTGCAGTCGATCGGCCCTTATTGCGATCGAAATAGATATCAAAATCCACGGTTTCGACTGCAAGATAATGTTGTCGACTGACACGCTAATATTTGCGTCTGTGATCACCTTTATTGTTTAGGAGATAGAGTTGATTTTCGGCAGAGCGGTGATGCGAGTTTTGACCAGTAGTGTTAAGTGTCTTCAGTGGATGGGGCATGCTGGAGGATGTTATTGGTCAGTGTCGTCGGGCGGCAGGGCCGGGCAATTTACTCTCAGCTTTTAGTGCGGCCTATAATATTTATTGTACTAACACATTGTAATTTAACATTCTGGTCTAGCTCTCCGCAAACCCAACTGTACAGGGCTACAATTAATTTAATTTTTATTTTAATTGTTGTCGACGGTCGTTTATTTTATTCTTCTGTGGAATATTGCTTTTTCTTAGAACCTATGCCAATTTTAATCGTTGTGTATTTTAACTACAATGTGATCACTTTTTAAAAATTGTAATTCAGCCGATACCTCGTCGGTCTAGTGGTCGTAACCACGAATTCTAAGCTGAAGGTCCTGGGTTCCATCCCGGTCGGGAAAAAACTAGGTATTGGGTTTTTCTAACTCGAAATTTGCGGTAGCAGCGCGGAGTCTTGATTTGTGCCCGGTGTATGGTATAGTGGCAATAGGCTCACCCACCACCGGGGGCCTGTTGCCAATATACGAGTAAGTTACACCATGTTACACAAGTTACACCTCTCAAGAATTTCTACCCAAACTCAAAAGGCGATGTTTAGACCGCTGCGCTGCGATATCATCCATTGATACTGTCTGAATCTATACTAATATAGTGGACGCCCGCAGCTTCGCTCGCGTAGAATTAGACCCATTAACGACGTCTGCCTGCGTTCGGGTTACCCACTTGACTTCAAAAACGACAAATTTTCCTACTAACTTTGCACCTCCGTTTAACCCCCTTAGGGGGTGAATTTTCAAAAATCCTTAGTGCTCCCCTACGTTATAAAAGGAACCCCTGTGCAA
>DWTT01001166.1:0-12401 GCA_018250895.1 Carterocephalus mandan
AGGTCCCCACCGTTGTTGATAACGGGGTTCAGTGCGACGAACTGCTCCGGACTGGGCCTGTCCTTCACGACGGGGTTGTTGCACCAACACGTATTTAGCATGATGATCACTATGCTGAACTTGATCATACTTTGTCAGCAGGCAGACTCACCAAGAGCAATTCCTGAGGCAGGTCACCGCCGTTGTTGATGCCGCGGTTCATTGCGACGAATTGCTCCGGACTGGGCTTGTCCTTCACACTGGGGTTATGTAGAGACGTGTTCAGCATGATGATCGCGAAGCTGAGCACGTAACACGTGTCAGCATTCGTGAAGATGTCCGGATTTAGTTGGCAGTAGCGCTGGGCGAAACATTCCATCATGCGGTCGATCTTCTGCGCTTCGCCCGGCAATCGAAAACTCCATAGGAATTGTCTGTAATTGAAAAACATTAGTTGTTAGTAAATTAAGGTAGATCAATTATTTTCTGTAAGGCTGACTCACTGAGTCATAAACCCCTAGGAACTAGAAAGTAATTTTTTTCCCAGGTGATGTTTTTAAGACGTAGACGAGGAATAAGTAAGGATTTTCAAAGGACTCATAAGGGGTTATATTCCAAAGGTAATATTCCACGCGAGCGAAACCGCGGGCGCTAGTTTTATTGTATTTTTAAATTTGGTAACTTGGACAGATGGAGAATAGATCTTGGTCATTCTTGGTAAGCGAAGAGAAAGAAAAGGAAGAAAATTTAGTTGATAATATGTACTGTGTGTATTCACTCGATAAATATAACACATAATTAAACAATTGAAGAATGGTTTCAGTATAATAAGGAGTCGTATCGTACAGCCTTTCTATTCAGAGCATTCATTTTTAAAGGAGGATGTGATGTGGTACAAGGTTGCTTGCTCAGTGAGCTAATATTCTACATGTGGTTATCTGTTAGTGAGACGGGAAGTTAAAGTGTACACATCCTTACCAGCCATCATCAACATTGCATGTACTGTACTGGTAATGAATTCGTCGCATGTGGTTGGAATTACTAAAAGTAAGAAAAACATAAACTTAAGCCGGAACTAAAATGTATCAGCTGTTTACGCTTGTCTATTTAAAGCTGACGCACAGAAAAAAGACTTGTACTGCTTTGTAGGTAACATTTTAAATATTTTTCAAAATTATACCCAATTTGACACTTGAATTTTGGCCTGGTAATGTCAAATGTATGTGACATAATAATATGACTAATTGTAGTGTTTTAAGTTTATCGTTATTATTTGTATACAAATAAATCATCACAAAATTTGCATGTGTAAATATCTCGTATAATACGAATATTTCAGGGGCAATTCAATTTTTGAATCTCTCTCGCAAATGAAAACAGCCAAAGCGTCTACGAATTCATTAGTGTGTATCGTTCGTACAGAGTATATTTTATGTACGTTGGTTCGTATGCCTACAACTCGTTAAGAAATTCGCATACGAATATCTAAGGTCGTATCTATGAACTTCCAAAATCAAGCCACAGGTAAGTAATATGACAATTGGTAAAATTAAAATATAGGAAAATTAAAAACCATCAAAAATCATTACCAAATACTGCATGTAGCTTTCATCGATGTTCATTGAAATGTAGACAACAATATTATGTCCAAACCAAACATATCTAGGAGAATGGCATAAACAAGCTCATAAAATCAATGTGTCGGACAGGTACAAACAAGGTCGTTAGCCCAAGAATAACACGGTTTATCCATCACGCAGTTGCATTCATGCGTTTTCCTCCTAATATTTTATAGTTTGTAACCAAGCTACGAAACGCTACACACATCATGATAAAAATGAATTATTATTACCTACCAAATGTTAATTCTATTAACATTTCAAACATTAATATTTAAATTAAGTAGAAATCTACAGGAAAACATATTGCGAACGGGAAAAGTAGGTACGATAAAAAATGAAATGCTAACGGAAGCAACTGGTATAGATATTAAACTGAGAGCAAACTTTATGTTCACTGGAAAAATAATATTTCAACACGCAATCTTTGTTTGCTATTTTCATTGTAATAATCTTGCATCTTTAAATAAACACAAAACATACTATGTATGTAGTAGGTACCTACCAATAATTACTTTTCTTATAGGAACGGCCGGTTCTCTCTTCCTGTGTTTACAAAGTAATAGACTAATAGACAGCTACCTATACGTGTATCAATTGAATTTGGTCTGGTATTTCATGATCATAAATATGAAGGGCAGATGTAAATATGTCACGAGGTGTACGGACGGATAACTGTGTGTCAGTCACGAAACTCGAAACCTAAGTCGAGACTTAGGCTTGTCGACTTTTAACGTACACTTTATTGAGTACTATAATAAACTGTAGATAAAAATACGAATGATATACGTATATCAAAGCAAGAGACCCACAGAAAACTCAATGGACCGGCTTAAACCGACTAACTCCTGCAGCCTAATCGATCTCAAAAGGCGCCACACAGACGGCGAAAAGCGGCGGACCAGACATTTATGCCACTATAGTCTGATATATAGAACATTGTTCAAAGGAAAAACCTATACGTTTACGCAATTTAGTCTGCTGTTTTCTAACAGTATCGCACGTTAGCGAGCAATGATCGGCAACGGCTAAGGAGCTACCTGCCGTGCGCTAAGCCTTTTCCTACGCTACGCTTCAAGCAGTAAAGAGCAACTGTAAATTCCAATAAAGATGATTCGTAATAAAGACCTTGACATTTAAATGGTAAATGCACATCGTAACAATGTAGAGTCAGTACCAACTCGGCATTGTTACGACACAAATTGTTAAGTTTCAGAATCGTGTAGGTTGATGAAATGTCTAGGTAAGTACGTATTACTATACGTATTGTATAGTACAGCAGCCTGATTTACAAGTAGCTGCCTAAAACCACGTAATGATTTGTTGATGAATCTCACCTTATACATAATTCGACTTATTAATTACTGCTACGTAAGTGTAGAATGAGAAAGATTAAGTCAAGTTTTCAGTTCAAAAATAGATATTTATAGGGGTCCAGTTCTCAGCCTTAAGTAGTGGACCAAAGGAAAGAAATGTTTATGTGAATGCAAACACAAGTACATCTCACCTGAGCGCCTGGACAAGTATTAGGTCCGTGAAATCGTGCAGCTCAACGAACGCTCTCAGGACGGCCTCGTTGAACTCCGACCGCTCGCCTAGATAATCCCCTATCGCCGTTTTACTCAGGCCTTCGCCCTTGTGGAGGAACTGCGCCACATCCTCGGGCGTCCTTTGAAGCAACCCGTTCTCGTATAGGTACTCGATTCCTGCAAGGAAAACTTGGGATAAACTAACAGTTTAGCAAATATACACAGAGTACTTAGTATGTCGTTGAAATTAAGCGCATCATAGTAAGGATAACATTACGCATAATTATGATAATCTAAGATCGCCATTTGACAATAAAAAATCAATATAAAAATATATGTACAATAATATATGAATAATATGACGGGCCAGTTGGCGCAATTTGTAATGACCCTGCCTGTTATTCCAGGGGTCGTTCGAATCCCACTCAGGACAAACATTCGTGCGACGAACACTTGTGTCTCTGGATGTTAATATTATCTGTTTAAAATATATCAAGTCTCTAACACCTATTGTACAAGCCTCACCTAGTTTGGGGTCAAATGTCCGTGTGTGAGAATGTCCATGATATTTATTTATTACTTATTAATAAAAAAAAAACAAATTTCTAGGTACATACTACTAGTAGGTACTACTAACATGGTTAACATTATTTACTTAAACCTTACGAGTATTGTCCCTCTTCTAAACTTTTAAATTACTGACCCTTTTTATCACACACAACACAACAAACTTTTACTACTATTCCATTATAGCATCTATAATATCCATATGGCATTCTATTCAGGTAGATAAATATTTCAGATGAAATAGTCTGAACAACTTCGCACCCGAGGGAGTCGAGCCCATGCCCACCTACCTGTATCTGTACCTGTGCATACCTGTATCTGTAGTTGATACACGATCTTACCCGTCAACGGGTAATGACCTCGTAACCGTCACTACCCCTTGTTCGACCTTGCACGCAAGGCCGAGTCATGTCCGATGCATTCCATTACCGAGCCTCCCAGTTTTAAACATATTCTACAGCTATTTAACTGTCGGATCAAATTCAATGAGCAACTCAGCAATTCAGTAACACCCTGATTGCCATTTCATTGTAACAGAATTTGTCAGGTAACGGTAATTAGATTATATATATATATATATATTGCGTTAAGATTAATTTTACGGCTACCCACGGACTACCTTCCTCTATGGTCTAACGTTACAAGCAAAACCTTAAAAATATTTTATTACTGAATGATTCGTAAGTGTCTATATTCATAGTTGAAGTTACCGGCTTACCCACTCACGTCTTTTTCAGACTTGAATCACGCGTGAGTAAGCCGGTAACATCAACCATGAAGGTGTTAAAATAAGCTAAAGATACAGACATGAGGTAGATGACATGCCAAAAGTTTATAACTCAGACGACGTCCAACCTTTTTACCCCTTTCCAGAGTTGATAAAAACAGTTGCGGTTGACAGGGTATTTGCTTCAGCGGCAACAAAAAGTTTAATACTAAGCATTCGCGATCAGAGGTCGGCCGCACTGCAGCCAAACGTAAACTTGTGATGAACGATAGCAGTAACAATGGACGCCCAAGCTATTGTTATCGTCTGCTGCGATTGAGCAATCTATCTAGAACTGTCTATTCACTGTCATTCATTCACACCTACTGTTACCACAAAACCAAAACAAACAAGGTGCATAGTATACATTTGTATGTTACGAACCTATTACATAAACAATCCATAATGGCGAAAAAAATTTTCAGGTGAGCTGTTTTTTTTTTTGCGTTGACCCGATATCTATTGGTATTGCTGATCGAAGCCAAAATAATGAAGTTTTGTTAAAAATACTACAAGTTTTATAATTACATATTTAAATTAATAAATAAAGTTAATTAGTTAAAATGACCATTAGACATAATAAACGTTTTATATCTTTCATTATTCATGATTTTTCTACATGTTTATAGGCGACTTATCACGCAGAAATGCACAACAAATAATTAAATATTATATACTGAGGTACAATGGTAAAACACTATTGAAAACGTTCTTTTACGATTAAAATTACTTCAACTCATTCAAATTCAGTGAGCTGTCCAATAAAGCAAGCCATCTTGTTACATAAGTTTGGAGCCGTTATGAAATACTTGTGGAGCGAGTTAGCATCTATTTGACGTACATGAATAATGTTTGCTTAACTTGCTATAAACTGTAAAGCTTCGCCTAATATAGCTTTCTTAAAAGTACGTAGGAATTCCAGCGCACCGGGTATGCGTGAGGGAGTCATTACAATCCGAACGTTGTTCGTCTGACGTCACTCTCTCCATCCAGTCCTTTCTGACGTCAGGATCCGACACACCGTAATGAGCAGAAACGTAGGTTGGAAACGATATTTAGACTTATAGAAACGACTATTTCCATCGCAGAGTTAGAAAAACATTGGAACCAAAAATTCTCGTCTAGATTCTGGATCTGGACACCCTACTTAAGAAATCAGAGCCACAATGAAAACTTTGCCCTTATTTTTCATCCTCAACAAAATGTTAGCAAAGTCATTACTCCGAGGAACGTCGGAATAAAGTCATTAATCGTACATGCTGCCAGAGAAAATAACAGCTAAAAGACTCGTCACGTTGTGGTTCTCTATATAAGCCAGCTAATGGGTGAAATCCTGATGCATGCAGAATTGAAGATAATGACAAGTTGCCTCTCTGGAAAGAACGAAAAAAAAAAGCTTATGTAGTTTAGTAGTCAGGGACGTGAAGTACGTATTAGTACTGTAACAAGCCATCGGTTGTTTTCTGTGTTGCTATTATGTTTTTTTATATATCTCTCATCTTTCTAGAGATTCATAATTGAAGCGAAATGAATCCCTTGAATGTACTCCGCATACTCGTAACACAGGCAGTGATTGTAATAACCTTGCTTTTCAATTTAATTGATGATGATTAATGTATCTGAAGTAGGTGCCAAATTTAGCGTAACTTCACAATCTCTCGTGAAAAAAGAAAGACATAAATAAATAATAATACAACGCTAATTTTGCAGCAAGCTTTGTTATATCGGTGTTACATCTTTCGGGAATGTTGGAGTACGTAAATAAACAGCTCATAACTAAATAAAGTCGTAATGTAATTACAAAATACAAATTACAAGCGGGTTATATAAAATGAAAACTAATTACAAATCTTCCGCTGGACTGCAAATATTCTCCGGGGAAAAGAGGATTCACGTACTGCACGTCATATTATTTGAATTATGCATGATCACTGTATATGCAATGCAAAGGATGGAATTAGAATATGCAATAGACCTAAACCGGTATAATAATATCATATCCTCGAACTATAAGAAAAGGACTGTACTACGAAATTTAAACGAACAAAAAATTATCCAGTCAACAGGACTAAACAAGTGTACGTGCAAAAAGCTGATCAATTTCGGAAATTAGCATGATAATATGTACGGTAAAAACTATTAATGGTAGCATCAGAAAAACAAAAATACAATATAAACGTAAATCATTTGATAAAAATATTGCTAATCCTGTAAAACGAAACGTTTATAACGATTTTATTATAATCCCCTAGAAAAATACGCTGTAAAAAACAAATAACGGATTTTTTATTTAATAATACTAAAGAAAAGGAGTATTAGTATTAAATTCTAATACACGAGTCTCAAAGACTCTGGACACCTTTTTGCTACTGGTAATGACGTCGTTGTCCTCTGCCGTGACACGGAAGAAAAAAATGAAATAATCGCAGTCTTTCATCGTGTCACTAGCTAGAATCTTCTTCATGTTTGATAATGTAAATGTTAATTAAAATTAATATTTTTCGATCTTTGAGTTGCTGAGTTTTGACTGTAGCCTAAATAAACGACATTATTTTGCACATTCCAATTGTATTTAGCTTCTATTGTTCATTATTAATTGTCTCAGTCCGACCAAATAGAAATTGCTATGCTTGGAGAATTTTTTCCAGGTTTCTTTGTCAAGAGTCGTAATATTATATACGAGCACCTGCATGCACGGCCTTTGAGTGTTGACTAGGGGCTTAAAGCTACAAGATGCACGGGCCCTGGCTTGACACAAGACTTCATTAAAAAGAGAGGTCAAATTCAAATCTCACCATGACCCGTATAAAGATGGTTCGACGCTCAAAAGATTAGCTTCACACTGACAGAATCCAACAGCAAAGAAAATGGATATGTTTGAAAACGGATGTAGATTAAGCCCATGACCCGGGCTAAGCTTGCGAAGAACCTTGCATCGAAATTTCTTATTTGATTTTCAATATAAAATATGGCTGATATATGTTCCACCTTGACTCTCAAGTTACCATGATACAGGAATTAAAAGGCTATTTACTATTTGTATACCTTTCAAAATGAATAAAGATAGATTTTGATCGATAAATGAATAATTTTTTTTTTAATAAACCAGCACTACGCCGCCTCTCGTTGTGGGTTAGTAAGACAAAATATTTCAATTGGAGAATGATATCTAAATATTAAGTTTATTTTTTGTATTTAAGGTCCTTTACTGCTGCTCCTGTAATTATTTAATACTAAAGTTTATTTTTTGTATTTAAGGTCCTTTACTGCTGCTCCTGTAATTATTTAACTACTCGTAACGATAACACACGCACACGGCCGATGCGACGACAACAGGACGATATTGCCGAAAGTTTGTCTCCGATCATCAGCAATAAAAGGTTAAGTATACGTAAGAGTACCTACTTACATTTGTCACGTAAAATGTAGTGCATATTGCAAAAATCAGTTAATATTCAGAGTGCGACGATTCCTTGAATTAATTAAGTAGCCACGTGCCTTTTACCCACATTTTCTTCGTAGTCAATTCATAATTTATGCATTAAGCCGTGTATTTTATACCGTTACGGGATACTTTATCTAAACCACAGCGGGCCTCCGTTGGTTCATAATTGGACGGAGAATGTTGATTACATAAATAGGAGGTCTTGCGCAAATCATGTCATGACACTATCAATAGATTAAATCAGGCTATAGAATCAGAGACAATGAATTTTAGTAAAATATGATAAATGATGCAGCGAAAACTTTTTAGCTGAAGTTGACTCAGTGGCGTGCTCACCGACTCGACTGTCAAGCTGTGGCTCCCGGGTACGAATTGTCTCCGGGACAGATATTTATTTCACATTTTGACTGTCTTCGGTTCATGGATGTTAAAATAAACAAAAGTAATTCAATTCTGCGATCGAAAGCGAGCTTTGAAGAGGTAGGCAATCACCGTCCATCGTTGTCGACATTAGAAATTATGTTAGCGTGACGATGTCACGAGGGTAATAATGTCCTGGCATAGAAAATAAAAGCAAGCGTCCAGAGGCAAGCAGACGGGCTATTGTTGCAAGTAAATGACCCCTCACTGGCACTGCTAACTAAAGCTTTTGTTGAGGAAAGTAAGCCAGCCTACTTTACGACTCCTTGCTGACAAGATCTTTTTAATCCATCATTTACGTTCATGTGTCGCGTATTCAGTTCTCCGTAAGGGGGCATTAATCGATCAGCGATGGAAACGATATGGCACGTCAAGAACTTTAAGAACGTAGGCGAAAGCACACTAGATATTGCACTATACTTTTAAACCTGTTTTATTCTTAGTTCTGTACCTGTATAGAAAATACTTAATTATTTTATACTTTACTAATTATAACAAACTAATTAAATAACTAACTAATTATAACTAACTAATTAAACCTAACTAATTATATGCTGGTATCATTGTACTGAACAATGCCTTAATGCCAAAAATACTTTAAGTAAAACATTTTCCTTAAATGCTCTAGAATTTTTATCTAACGTAACGAAGGACAGTAGGTAGATGACATGCAGATGAGGCTAAATAAGCTCGTATGCTTTATGACACGACAATTCACTTCGAAATAAATAAATAATTTCTAAACTAAATGGTAAAAATAAATCTATAACTAGTTTTTATCGTTTTCTGTTTAGTAACATACAATGATAATTAGCACCTGCTCGGATCTACAAAACCAGTTATGTTTGCTGGAAAGAAAATACGCGTTGGGGTACTAATTGATTATAACTATGGCGAGTCGTTGCACAGTTAAAGGTCGGATTCCACAAAGCGACAATCATGGGACAGGTGTACGTAGGAGTACAGGAATAGGACGATTTGCCGTGTATGTCGAATGGCCGAGCCACCGTGTGAACGCCGCACCTGCCGCGTCAAATGAATGCTATCGCAATGAGAACGGCGGCTCGGGTAGCGTCATTCTTTAATATCAAACGATGTGTGTACATTGGATGGTCTCATAAAATTGTTATCTACTAAGCGAATTCTCACATTGTCGATTGCACAGGAACTTAATCATTTCATGAGGTGCACGTGCACATGCAAACGGTCATTTTTCCTCGCAAGCGGTTAAACTTGGAGCAATTTTTACCTAGCCGCTCGCTACGCTACTGCGGGGCAATTGCGTAAGTTTTCATGGGATGAATTCATTCATTCAACAGCTAATTCTAATTGTGTATGTCATTCATACGAACATTCGATGATCGAATGAATGCTATTATTATTTTTGTTTGGCATTTACAGCAAATTCAAAATGTCTAAAATTTTCCTTGATTACAAATTGGCTATTATGAACTTATCCAATCGTTTTGTGTTTTGTTCTATGGTGGGGTTTCGAGGTATGTGGGAATAATTCACCGATCACTTATAAGGTATTCATTGAAATGACCGTCTTACACAATGCGAATTTCACATAACTATAGTAACTCATTCGAAACGTTCATCCAACTGATCAACTCCATCGAACTCCATGAAAACTTTTACAGCCCGGCAGTTTGCGAAGATACAACAATTGCCCGGCTAGTTTGGTGAAGATACTGAAAATATTTGTAAATTTTATACGCACTACATCGTCGAATTAAAAACGTAATATTAACAAATCATGTCACCTTTCTTAGGGTCCATATTGAACTTCTTCCGGCCTATGCTCATCTGTTTGGCCTTGCTGTTCTGCTTGCACTCCTCCTGCCCGTCGAGGGCCTCCAGCTCCGCGACCACTTCGCCGAGCTCATCTTTGAGTTGCTGTTGACAAA
This sequence comes from Carterocephalus mandan, assembly GCA_018250895.1. Taxonomy (NCBI): domain Eukaryota; kingdom Metazoa; phylum Arthropoda; class Insecta; order Lepidoptera; family Hesperiidae; genus Carterocephalus; species Carterocephalus mandan. Next base: position 10,236 of record DWTT01001166.1, read on the forward strand.
GAAACAAATGTTTAACAAATGTGTATTATTAATTGTATCAGGCGTTGTTATATTTGCTTTGCAACTCGCGAGCGCACCCTGCTCGCGAGTTGGTGGTCAATTCATGCATATAGCACCTCCTTCCCTCCCTCGAACATAAGGAAGCATGGACATACAGCAATGAAAATACAGGCCAACACACGCACCAACGCCAACACGTGTTTCGCCCCTAAACGGAGCATCCTTAGGGTGAATTGACCACGACGGTAAGTGGCAAATTTAACAACAGTTAGTGCATGTGAATTTATCACAAGTAATTACAGCCAATTAATTGCTAATGTTGCTCATAGTTATGTATGTAACTAAAAAAGTTAAGGTACATAAAAATCTTTAAATTGTAACCAAAATGTTTGTTTAGCGATTCTTAAATGCGTATTGTAATGACGAAAAAATTCTAATGAGTCGATTGCTTAAATCAGGGCAAAAGATAAGGTAATTTTTTTCTAGCGCCTAAATATACGGAAACTAATAAAATCTCATTAAATCTATGAATATATTATAATTTATGTATGTACTGAAGATTCTCATGTCATAATATTAACCACACAAGTGTATCGGGCGAATAGACATTTAGACCGCAAAGACATTTTATGTGGTTGAAAGACATGGTCGGGTCTACTTTCCTTACGGTATTTCTACATGAGCAAGCCAGTATTGGTTCAACAAAACTTTAAGGCGACAAGGTGAACCACAACGAACGCTAATCCACGTTTATCCTCGGAACGGAACGCTCGACTCATTTAAAATGTCCCTGCGGGCCTTCATAAACTCATATTTGATTAAATTTTAAGACTCCAAACGAGCTTATATACCTGCAGGACTATATAAAGTCAGTCATAATTAGTATAAGCTATTGTACTAAATACAATCGTATCCCTCGAAGGTTTATATAACTAAAGTAGCAGCAATCCATCCATCAGTCATTTACAGCTGGACAAAGGCTGCCATTAGTTACTACATTCCGACTGTATTCATCGAATCCCAAGGCTTCCTGTAGTCTTCTTCAAGTCATCAGTCCACATGACGAACGACGCTTAGTAGGTACCTACATAAATTATATAAGTACATGGAAAAAAGGCCTTAAGTATCTGGCGACTCCACTGAAATTCCCTTGTATGTAGGCCATGGTGACCACTTACCATTAGGCCCGATCTATAAAACCTAACTTATAATACGGCAGTGGTTTTCGAGATATTTTGTCTAAACAGTAGATAGTTTATTTTTTTCACATTTATAAATTAACGCAGTGTATCTACAATTTTTTCTGGCTTGAGAATGTATTGAAAATAAATGTATCTCCAATTAGTGAACTTACAAATTGATAAGCGTGTCACTTGAACTTTTAAAAATCCCACACTCTGTAGAGAACAAAAGAAAGACAAAAACAATATTTGGATTTTCTCTTTTTGTATTGAAATATCGAAGTATGAGTTTCTCATTATGATCATAAATGAAACTAAATTGGGGCATGCAATTATTATACCGTCAAGCGAGTACCGTCACAATGGTTGAGAATTTACCTTCCCTGAGTTAGTGAGACTGAAACCCGTAATGATGAACAATGCACCTACGAATGAATATTTCATACTTTCCGATCACGCCTATAGACGACATAGATTATATTATATCAAACGACATAGATTATATTATATCAAGAAAGTGTTTAATTACTCGATTTTTTATCTCTAAACCCAATCACGGTCATGATTAGTAATAAAGTCTAAGGAAATATATAAACCAGGTGCATTGACTGATAACTAAACCAAAGATGAAATCTAATATAATTGATAAAATTGGATAGGTATGTAGTGAAAAAAATGACTTTTAGAAGAGTATTATTTGATTAAATCACGAGGGCGGATTCAAAATGATTGTATTACAGGACATAATCAGCATGGCTCATATTATTATTCCACAGATTGTCTGAGAGTACAACAATATACAAAGCAAGGGTGTCTTAGAAAGTAAACAAGCAAACATACCTGGCATACGGTTATTCAAGGCTTCATGAAATCACGATTGCGCGTGTAACTACACTATCACAACGTGATTTGAACCAGGGTTGTTGCTGATGTAGGTTTTTTCAATATCAGCTGATGCTGATGCTGATGCTGATTTTTTAAATTA
>DWTT01001167.1:0-12400 GCA_018250895.1 Carterocephalus mandan
CACTGGGTTGGCCACTAACCCTTTCACCAATCCGCATTGGAGCAGCGTGGTGGAGTATGCTCTAGACCTCCCGCAGCTGTGTCTGTGGGGGAGACCCGTACCCAGCAGTGGGACGTCTAAGGGTCGCAGCGAATGACGGGCGTGTTCCTTTTAAATTAGATCTAGTTAAAATGATGTGCATCGCTTCAATGCCTATCCAAACAAAACGCTTCAAAAACAAACGCTATGACGCAACGTTCAAGATTCTCTCCACCGCTTTTGAAGCGAATCTTTTAAACGTTGAAAAATAGTGGAGAAATTAAGAGCGGGTCGTTATCACGTGCCCATTATTCTTCCTGTCTCGAGGCTTCTTTTATTAAATACGGCACCTGTGATGGCCTTGCATGCTTTTTTATTAAACTGCCTAGATGAGAGTGAGCTGATTATTGGGTCGCTACTTATGTCATTAGACCAACAGATTTGCTTGTCATTATATTGATAAATATAGGCTCTAATTGATTATCTCTAATTTCATCACGACCCTTTCTTTGTCCCACTGTTGGCAGGTTGTTGTGGTCTCGGTAGTCCACCAAGCTGGCCAAGTGCGGATTGGCAGATGGTACATGCCTTCGAGAACATTATTAAGAACTCTAAGGCATGTTTCCTCACGATGTGTCATTCACCGTTACAGCAAGTGACATATAATTTCTTAAATCGCACATAACTTAGAAAAGTCATTGCGTGCCGACTGGGTGTGAACCCGGACCGCTCGAGTGAGAGGCGAGTTCGATAGCCACTCCTGTCACCGCTTTTTGGAATCAAAAGATAATAAATCTCTAATTTATTATCTTTTAATTCAACTATTTCGCACCTTTATTTGCATTTAATGCGACGTTTAACCCTCCAAATCCACTCTTTCGTTAAGCAACAGCTACTCTAGCCAAGTGGTCCGTAAATAAGGACAAATGAATTCAAACGATATAAATGTAAACGCGTTCAATCCGGGCGAGCGATACGTTTAGTCGTTCAAATCGAGCGGAAGGAGCAGTGCGCTCGACATTGGGCAACGGAGGTTTAATTTCGTCGGTGTCGCTGTACACCAAGATCGAAAAGAGCGTGTACTGGAAGTGCCTGAAAATGATTAGTGGTCCAAGGCACGTAACAAACCATAGGTTCCATAAAGTAACGACACAAAGCCAAACGAAGCCAACAGTTGTAACACAAAATATCTCACCAGCACACCACCACGCTTTCTACGTCCAACTGCTGGGTACGGATCTTCTCGGAATGGAAGCATTTAGGCCTTAGTCCACCACGGTGGTAGACACGACTAGGATAACGGAGTACCGACTGATCGTCAGAACTTTTTTGGCCACCTGAAGTAAACAGTGGAAAGACCGCTAGATGTAGAGAGAATTTATATGGCGTGGTGGATCCAGGAGAAGTAGCGATTAATTCCTTTGAATCACATTGAATCGAAGCGAACCATTGGGTAATGGACGCCACTCCCAGTCAAATGATCGTCAAATCATCGTTTTCAAGGCTCTTCCATAAAAACTATAGATCTTTGGGCACATTTAGGCGTTCCCGCAAAATGGGCAGTTAGCGCTGTGTCCGCCTTATTTATGATATGATCGCCGTACGCAGAGCGACTGAGTCTGTACGGCACTCCTTATCGAGGTTCTGTACCATTGAAACAAAAGACCCATAGAATTTGCTTAGTAACGTTCGTCTGCGAAAAACATTTTTCATTTCTTTTGCTACGACCCGGCTATTGTCACTATTTCGTTTCTATAAAATAAACTTCTTTTTTGGCATAGTAAGTCACGTTTGCACTTAAAATAATTGATTCATCTCGGACTGACTGAATAATGATGGAAATCGCACTAAATAAGAAATGGAAGTCTCCAGTCTAGACCGATAACAATTCGGACGTGACCTAAGGGAATATTCATCTTCATTTGAGCGAGGAACAGTCGTAGGAGTCGTAAGTCGTATTTGCATATCCTCCATTGCGATGTCTAAGTTGTTGGTCGATGAGTTGCAAGCGAAAGCTGTCAATGGATTGCGAAAGTCGATTATGTCTGGGACGGAAAGTTGAAAAGGTGAGTAGTGTTAATGGAAGAAATGAAGCGACAGTCGCAGAGCAATTAGACCGGTCGAGTGCGACCCTTTGTCGGCAATTCACGCAGTTAGCGCTAAATGTGTTAGGGTACTGGCCGGTAGGTGGCGGAATTAATTTGATTGTTCCTTTACATGCTGAACTCTTGATACTTTAATGGTCAATTTTTTTAGGCCAAAATGACTGTATAACTGAAGTAAAAATAATGATCTAAAAGATTAATATTTTCATTGCCACTTTTTTATAAATAAGAACATAGAGTTCTTACTCCATCCATCCATCACCCTTTCAAAGTCCCCTGCTGGACATAGGCATTAAAAACATAATAAGAAATAATAAATACATAATAATTAGTAATAAGCTGAAACCTATTTGATAAGAAGTAGGTAAGTAAATCTTCATTGATGCGTTCCATTCCCGCGCATAGAGGATGCGCGGGAAGGCTTCCGAGGTTGTATTAGTGAGTAAAAATGAGACAGACTCCAGCTTCCCCCAACAGTTGGGCATTCTTCGAAGATATCGAAGTTAAAAAAAGTATCTTAAAATCATGTGCTTTTGATAAAATTAAAAACTTATACAATAAATATCAGGCCACTAAGATTCGTAACGATCTACACGTTGATATAGCTTCATATCAAATTATAAATATACATTTAAACATAGATATGACACGTCTTATTTATTCATATTAACAATACTCCGATAGCAAAAAGTTAAGACTGAGTGGCGGCTGTCACTCGTCCAGTCCGTGAGTTATCGAAAACAAAACAATCAAACATAAAAATCCCGCAGGGCATTAATTATCCTGTAGTGACGTTCAAATGCTTTCAAAACGACATTTCCTACGATCTCCCGGCTTTGGGAACAATAGAGGTAACAAATCTGCTCGGAGCAGGACGAGGGAACAATGTACCAGTTTATTGTGCGATCGTTGTGCAGGTGGAGTGCTATCTTACCTCCCGTGGGCAGTTAAGCTGTTGTAGTGCGGGATGTACAGTGCCACAACAGATATTCAAATACATATTGTAGAACATATGAATGGAAAACGTTAGTCACTGTCGCTATGGGTACTGCGGTATTGGTCTATGGACGCAAGTGTGAGAGGTTCAATCCTACGTTTATACAAAGTTAGCCCGGTGTAATAATAATAATAATGCTTGTGCTCTTCTCCTAGGATTCTCAGAAGGTATTGTTTTTTCGAACATATAAAGGTTATTTTGAACAAATTTTGCAATTTTGTATGGCAATAGGTGTATGGCATACCGCCTATTTTCATGGAACCTATTGGTTGTGAATTATTACCTTTTTATTCACCTCTGTGTGTAACCGTAGTAAACGTAGTGTGTACGTTTGTAAGGGCCCCAAATCGGTGTAGGTTGCAGATCGAAAATTGTTTTATATTGATTTTCGATAACCAGACTAAATAAGCTGAACAGATTTCAATAATTTATTTTATAAGGAAATACTATTTGAGTAAAGCATTACTTTATTAACAAGTGAACTTAATCCATCCATTGTGTTTCTAAAAAATATTACCATTGTATAGCAAGTGTACAGAAGAGTTCAATGAGCGGTTTACCTAACACGAGCGGGTTTGCTGAGTTGTGTTCGCATCGCGCGACGTGCCGTAAGGGCCTCTTAGCGGGTGTTATTGACTTTGCAATAGTGGCTCACAGCAGACACACTCGTATATACCACCTCTTATAGTCAACCTCCAATATACCAAAGGGTCAGGTGGTTCACGATAGCATATTAGCTAAGCGAAGGATTCGTACATTGTCTGGCTATCAGTCCCTTTTCTTATATTTTCTGCCGAAGCTAAGAGGTTGGTAGGTTGATAAATAGTCCAATAGAGTAAATGAATACACGATCAAGGGGTCTGAATTAGAATATTTCAGGCCACTCGAGTAATTAGATCGGTCATCCGCAATAGCTTATCTCCTTACTAGTCAAGTTACACAAATTGAGAACGTGTTGAGAACAGTAGGTTGAGAACAGTAGTTGGGTTGTAAATGGCGACAAATGACGATAGAAAACATTCCAATTACGATTAATCCGGTCTGATAGTTTGATCTATGATTATCTAGTATTGTAATAGTAGTAGTAGTAGTAGTAGTTGGTGTAGTAACTAGTATCAACTGGTATCAACCATAAAAATGCAGAACGTCTGTTGACAAAAATTTTCTCAAGTATTTTGACTGAAATTCTCTATATGTTGAATGCACCCGTGATTCAAACTCTAATTGTAGGGTTATTGAAGTTTAAATTTATGGTTTGAAGATAAGTGAGCGTGTAGAGGAGTTGGCGTGTTAACTCCCACTAACACTATTAGCCGAGGCGCGAACGCAGCGAAGTTGGAAACTATAACGAGGTGGTTTAGACAGCACAATTTCCTTGCAAAACAGCGGTATGGTGAACCATAGACTTCCTCACTTCACACTTCAGTTATGGGAAAAGCGCAATTTTCTATTCACGTGTAGTAAAGAAGTGTTACACTGTTCTAGAAGCGACCATAATAAATAAATAATAAATATCTTGGATATTCTTACACACGGCCATTTGACCCCAAAATAGGCGCGAGCCTGTGATATAAGTGTCAGAGACTGATATACATACATACATATTTTTAAATACATACTTAAAATAGATAAGATAAGATAATATTAACATTCAGACACAGAACAAATACAAGTGTTCGTCACACGAATATTTGTCCTGAGTGGGATTGGAACCTACGACCCCTGGCGCAACAGACAGGGTCACTACCGATTGCGCCAACGGGCCCGTCTATTGGTCGACAAGAACAATGCATATCGGTAATGTTGTCTCATGAGTTTTGTATGTTGATCGCAGTTGGTACACTATAGTAAGTAATTGGACTGGAAAATTATTAATCACGATTTATGAGACGCAAGTAATAGGCTTGTAATGTAGAACCAAAGTTGTGAAATATAGGCGAACACAATTAAACAAAGTTGCAGCCAATCTCAGCAGGACCATTGGCCGCCCACTAATGACTCCACCAACAGGGCCAATCGTGATTTATTCGCTTCGAGCGACAGCTAGTGTTGGCATAAGGCACAGGGCATAAGAATAGCGGATTAGTTACCCCTTTGAGCTCACTAAATTCAGATGAAAATAAAAAACAAAATATTTGTATGAAACATGTGTATATGATAAGAAGAATTATAAAAAAACATTTTTTTTTTAAAAACCTTTTAATTTTTTTTTTTCATGCATTGTCTCCGGAATCAAATATGTGTGTCAAATTTCAGCTCGATAGCTTTAGTGGAAGTGGGTGAAATATTGATTGCAAGATTCCAGGACATACTCGTACATACATACCTACATACATACATACGATTGAAGTTAAATAAAAGCTTTTAAAATTCATTCAAAACGCTATGGCATAAAAGTACATTGGCAGGTACAAAAAAAATTAAATATCGATTTTCATAAAACGAACTAAAAACGCACAGGATTTAATTTATCTTTTGTTGTTGTGTGAGCGAGCAGCATACTAGATCTTGGCCTTCAGAGTGGGTACACACTGGCTCTCCACACAAACTGAACTTCACACCTCTGCACAAGAAAGTTAGTTAGTGTAACAAATTATCGATTGCCTTATTACTTTAAATTGCATATAACTGTAGCGTCCATAGCCCAATGGCTCGCGTCGATTCACTGTGATCGAAAGAGAAAGGCAACGACGGGCGCGGTCGGTTTGTGGATGGGTGACAGCTAGTGACAAAAAATTTCGTGATAACGTGCTTCGGAGGGTACGAAAAGCCGTCGGTCCCGGTTGTTGAGAACATACGACACTGGGATGGCCACTAACCCCTTCACCAATCCGCATTGGAGCAGCGTGGTAGAGTATGCTCTAGACCTCCCGCAGCTGTGTCTAGCAGTGGGACGTCTACCCAGCGAGCGAGCGAGCATATAACTGGGTTGTCTTTGACGCGTACAACTAGTATTTGAACCTGGACCCCCTCAAGTGAGACACCTCTCATTCAACCCTGAGACTGTAACCGTTTCAAATTACGTACGGACCTACCAAACCACCCCGCTACCGCTTATGCCATACGTCCGCACGTTACGTACACCTGCTACGAACTTCCGATATTCGAACGAAACGATAATTGGTTTCAATTCGCCCAGTTGTTTGGCTGGAATGGCGCGGCAATTATATTTTGTTTGGCTAGGATCCGCGCGACAAAGTCCAAGAGCCCTTTGGAACTGTTGAAACAGGTGTATCGGGTCATTTTTGTAATTTATTTCGAAACTTTTTCCGGGTAATTTATCACTTGGATTTTTTCAATATATTTTTTTAATTTTTTTTAAATTATTTTGACAGTAATTGTTCAACAAATGTTTGAGAGCACTGTACAAAGTTGTCTTAATACAATACTCTTAAGGCTTTTCACTGTATTGGCTTTTAATTGTTCATTTTTTATACCTCACACTTTTTTTGGTTTGAGTGTCTGATTAAGAGGGAAAAATTTTAATGAGACTTCCGAGATTTCCGAGATTCTACTCTTACCGTCCACAGCTTCCGAATCCGTTGCGTAGTTACTATGTTTCTCAAGTACACTTATATTACGGCATAGTACACTTATACTACGGCGTAGTGGTAGATCCATTTTTATTTTTAATTATAAAAGCATGCAGCACCACCAATCGCTGCCGCCCATGACAACCGTGACAATCTTTATGCAAGACTCTAGACAAGACTAAGAAAGGGACAGCAAGTGTTGGTCATATAAGCATCTACCTTTTTTATAGATATAAGATAGCAAACAAGCATTCGGAATCACTTACCTACTGCCCACACAAAAAACCCCTGAGTTGAAACGAGTTGAGAGTTTGTAACAATATAAAATTTCACTTTGACTTTGATTAAAACCGCAACTATTCCTTACAGTTTGTGATAAAGTACAAAATAATAATAAACAAACAGGAACATAACAAAACCATACGAATTAAACGAATGTTAATTCTCGTTTTCCGGACCGTTGCTTTTTGTTTTGAGTGATTTAAACTAAAACGTGTTTCAGTGCCGTAAATCGGAATGAAGGCGTCCGTTTGTGAATGCTAATTAAATCTTCGGTCGTTGGCGGGAAGACACGCCTTGTGGTCGACGATAATTCGCTTTTGTATGTGAATTTGAATTGTTTTATCTTCAAACGAAAAAGGATTTGAATCTATTGCGATCGATAGAAGGAAAAAATCATGACATACAACTTCAATATACATATTAGTATAACAATTGTGGCCGCATATTTATGGTTTATTTCTTAAACTATTTTGACGAAAGCCAAGAATTCAGGGGGCGAGAGAGGGGGCAGTCCGCGCGTCACAATATAAGCGAACTTAAAACACTTTGAACTAGGACAAAATTAAATTGAAACAGTAACTCAACTATAGACCAACAGTAACTAAACTATGAACAAATAGAAATAAATGTATAGACACGTCCAATTAAATTGGTTTTGTTTTTTGTAAATTGTAATTGTTTGGAATAAAACACAGACAAATAAATAGCTATCAAAGACTAACAAATGCGATCACACTTCTTTAGAGGTCATCATCATCTTATTCCTGAATGTTTCTCTTCTGTTATTAAAATATAATTTATCGTCAGTTCTGTATTTTCCGAAGGGATGCGCCAGTGGTGTGTGCTAGATCCACTTTACACCAGTGCTGTATACATTACAGTCAGTTTAATAAGAGTACACATTTTATTTCCGCTCAAATTCATAACCCAAAAATACTCGTAACTTTAGAGCACTCGAAATTGAAAAGTGGTACAAAGAGCCCACGGAGCTCCGTCTGAGGCGATCGTTATAAATCAAGTAGACAAAATTACTCGGAGCAGTATTGAGTTCGCTCAAAACTTTTATCTTCGCTCCCATCCTCATTATATTGTGTTCACGTCTGGACTGGGAGTGTGGCGTAACCACAGCAGGCAGCGATTCACTCAAGAAAATTTTCTTTTAACCGTTTATTACTTTATCTATGTATAAACTAAGCTTGTGGTAAGTACCTAGTATGGGATCTTTGGAATCCTAAAATTAAATTGACAAATTAACTTTATAGCTGGTGTATTTATAGGTACTAAAATAATTGATTAGTGCTTGTGACAGAATAGTTTTTGAAGACAATTTCAAAGAAGTTATACTAGTTATCCCCTTCTGGACCACAGTCAAACTTGTACAGTTTTCAACATTTACATGGCACAAGTGCCTTCAGATTGTCTGATCAGACTATCGGATCCGACTAGAGAGAAAAATCTGACTACACGTCAGATTTTTCTCCCAGCCCTGACTGTCCACTGTACCTAACAGTGGTACGTCTATGGGTTGTAGCTTTAGAAGCCACTGATTACTAAGTGACTACTAAGTCACTGACTACTAAGTGCAGTGTTTCTAAAGAAGCTATACAGCCCAATATGAGTTAAAAAACCTTTTTTTTAACCCGTATTGGGCTGTATAGCTACCGACATAAGTATGGCGAACAACTAATCAATTTGAGGTCAATCAAAATTACATTGCATAAATAATGTAACAAGATCAAAAAAGGCATTCGATGAACAGGCAACAGAATAAGGCGAGGTATTTCTTCATTTAAATCATGATCGCAATACTTGGACCGACCCTCAAGAACCGTTGAAGCGAAGCGGCCGCTCGCGACTGTTCCAATCTTATTTTTACAAGCACGTCTCGGAGCCGTCAGGTTTTTATTGGCAACAAGTTCAGGTGGCGATAGGCCACTCAGGGGAATTGGCTGAGCGCGGTCTATCAATGTATGTTTGCCTTACTTTTTGGAATTTGCTATCATCTGCTACCTGATCCTCATTGGCGTAATTAACTGTTCCTGGAGTATGGATGAGGCAGTACCCACGCTACCCCAGGTGTCAGGGTGGGTCGGTTGTCCTCAAACTTGGGGTGGCAGTAGCTAGTAAGCTAGCTGGTGGGAAATATAATACCACGGAAAACACGCACGCACTAAGTCATAAAATAATAGAAAATAAAACACCTTACATTATTAAACCTTACAGTACCTTATTCAATTTTTTCTGTCAATTGTTTTTATTTCTATAATCAAGCCTGAAAGTCTCCATACGAGTAGGTACTACCTTACTCACTTCGCTGCAACCCATAGACGTCCCACTGCTGGGCACGGGCTCCCCCACAGACACTGCTGCGGAAGGTCTACAGCATACTCCACCACGTTGCTCCAATGCGGATTGGTGGAGGGGTTAGAGGCCAACCCAGTGTCAAATGTTCTCAAGCCACCGAAGGTCTTCGACAAGGCTTAGCGACTGTTTCCAGTATTGAAAACAACCGGGACCGACGGCTTTACGTGCTCCCGAAGCACGATAGCGTTCATGAAATTTTGCCACTAGCGGTCACCCATCCACAAATCGACCGCCCCCATCGTTGCTTAACTCTTTCGATCACATTGAATCGACGCGATCCATTGGGCTATGGACGCTATCTTACTCCGCTTACTATCGCTTACTCACTTACATGGTATTTATTATGGTGACAAAATACCGGCGACTATATTGGCAAACAAAAAAATATTTGATATTTATGGGCGAAGGGTGAATCCCTCATCATTCTCGCGGGTCCTATCCGGACTTGCGTATTGTAATAAAAACCTGACAACTCACTGAACGTGCCTGGACAAGACGGTAATACGAAACTTGTGGGCTTGCTTTGTTAAGTTTGTCATGTTAACATAATACTGTTGTCGTCGCAACGTATTTCTTGTGACATTTTTATGTGAAAAGGATAAGGTATAAGATGTTATACGAATCCAGTACGGCCCAAGAAATTTGTATCAACCACAAATTGTAAGGAATCAAGAGACTGGGACGTTGAGAGAAATATTATTCGAAGAAGAAGTCAACCAATCCGCGTTTGGCCACGTTGACTATGACTTATCCATTCTCATCTGTGCCTTAAAGAGACATATGGAGAGGGCTGTAGTTGTAGTAGATTTTTTGACGTGATAACGTCTTATAAATCGATGAACGCCGGCTGCATGCTCGGAAAAGCGTGACTAATCCTCACGTTACGCCTAGCGTTCCGAGCGTGCAAGCGAGAGCACGGAACAAGCACGCATCCATCTCACTTGCACTCCATCGATCGTATAGAAAATTCTACGAAAACGGTCGCCTGAATTGCATTATTGCGCGGCCTGCTTTGTTTACGGCGGCTGAAATTTGCAGTGGGATTCCAACAAGACACAGTAAGTTGTTCCAGTCTTTAATTTATTGTTTAAAGCATTTGGTACCTTAATAAATAGATTTATTTTATTTATCAGTTCAAATAAAGGTTTTTTTCTTATGAAGTTATCACGTAAAATTATCGTCCGTAAACCGACTTTACAGACAACCATACATTTTTTAATAGTTGATAAACAAAAACGCGTTGATATCCTTAGAATGGAGGTGGTTTTTACTATTCGTGGAACTGTTATTAACAAAACTGATAACAAGATATAAAAGATATCTACAAATCTTTGCAGCTATGTTTTTACTAACTACATCATTATATTAGGAATTTGAATCCGTGAATCGCTGCAATACAATAATCATAATGTATTTTCACTATAATATGATTTACTACCAACCTACGCGAAGAAGATATTATTCATATAAAAGTCTTAAAACTGAAAGAATGTTGATTGGGTCTTATTGGAAGTGCCGATTCAGAAATAAGCTTTGAGGGGATTCAACATCGGATCGAAAATTCATTCCATATTTGTTTCGGTGGCGCGGTGACAGTGATTCGCGACTTTTGTTTGAGCACAAAAGGCTTGTTAAAACAGGCTATTATTTGCGTAAAACGTAATTGGAGACACGTTTTAAAGCTGTTATGGGGTGAGATATCTTTTATTTTTATTGCAAAAGAGTTTGGATATCCGAATAAAACGTTTCAAACATTAGTGCTTGTAATTATAACGTGTACAGGTAACAGTTATAGCTCGCAGAGCGGCAATGGACAGGCTACGTGTCTCATAAGTCTTAGGTACGACTGATAGGTAGAAAAGTCTTCAATTAGTGAAAAAGAATGCAAGCTTCGCTCGCGTGGAATTAGACATAATAATAGTTTCGTTTACACCTAGTAATATTATAAAGCCTATGTCACTCAGTGACGATGCAGCTTTCTAATGGTGAAAGAATTTTTGAAATCGGTCCAGTAGGTTTTGTGTGAAAACATTACAAACAAATCTTTCCTCTTTATAATATTAGTAAAGATGTATGCTTTTACGCACTCTGCGTGATATCTCCGTACAAGTATGCAAAAGTTACATAAAATCATGAAAGTATCGATCGAAGCTGATTTATGAAGTTATCGCCGTCTAGCGGAACAACACATTTCACTACTGAGATGTTTTCTGAAAGGCAAGCACAAGCAAAAAGCGAAGGCAAAATTGCCGACATTCATTAGGAGCTATTGTGCCGCCGAAGAGGATGTAATTAATCCACTTGCCACAAACCAAATAGGGTTTTTTCTGCATTGTGAATTACAAATTGGTGAGCTACTGAGCGGTACAAATCCTATCTGGTATGCGCTCACAATCTTTTTAAGAATTACTAACGTACCTTCAAGACTTCACATTCTTTCGAGAACATTACAGTGTACGCCGTGCCCGCCGCGAGCGCGTTCACTCCTGCAGATGGTCATCGTAATCGATCGAAACTAGTCGGCCTATTTCCGACTTAAATCACACGTGAGTAGGCCGGTAACTTCAACTATGATTACGGAGAACTCTCAGAAATCAGGTTTCTTCACGATATTTCCTTTACCGTTACAACAAGTGACATTTTATTTCTTAAATCTCACGTAACTTTAAAAAGTCATTGGTGCGTGCCGCTTTTATTTGAACCCGGACCGCTCGAGAGACGAGCTCGATAGCCATTGGGCTGTCACCGCTTATCACTAATTAGCTAGTCCTATCTGCCCAGTCTGAGCCAGTCAACTAAACTTTAATTCTGCTAGCGACATAGACCGTCATTAAACAATAAATGGAGTTTGGAAGCTCTCACTGCCATTAGCCAATTATTCCGGCAAACACTCGTTACGTAGTGAAATAGACGTACAACTTGTTTGAATTTGTAGACGAATGAACATGTCTACGGTTGGATCCCAATCTACTTGATGTTGTCATTGGAGATTTAGCGTATCAATAGTTACTGCATGGTTGCTAGAGTATTTTATTACTGAACGATTCGTGAGTGTCTATATTCATAGTTGAAGTTACCGGCTTACTCACGTGTGATTTAAG
>DWTT01001168.1:0-12398 GCA_018250895.1 Carterocephalus mandan
CGGGGAACTTTCATCTTTCCTGACGAGTACTTCTCCGAGTGACGTCCAGCAGAATTTATATTTTAAAGTTTTTGTCATTTCCCTCGCTAAGTAAAATAATCTGTTTCCCAGTTGAGTAAGATGCTCAGAGAGAAATATGGGGGTATTGTTACACTTCAATCCGAGGTGATATGAATTTAATTTGTTATTCTTGTTTTGTATGTTGTACTTTTTAGCCGCTTGCATAAGGTTTGTTTTTTGAATGTATGACGTCATTTCTACCACTATAGGTTTATTTTCGCCTTTGCTAGAAGCTCTGTAAATGTCCTTGATATCATTTGAATTAATATCAACTTTGAGATTTGACGATAGATGGCACACCATGTTTACAAGTGAGGTTTTTGTTTCGTCGTTTAGTTTAGGCACATTTTTTATTTCGAAAGAACATTTACGCTGCGTTTTTTGAAGGCTTTCGAGCTTGTTTTCTAAGACAGCGATATACTGCTTGTCCTTGAGATTCTCACGCTCTAATTCTTCCATCTTTTTTCGCATATCTTCAGTTTGTGCCGACAGGAATGTTAGTGAGTCTTCAATTGTTTTCAGTGACGATGAGATCTCGGCTCGTTCCCTATTTTGTTGGGCCATCCACGTTGATAACATGCCCTTAATTTCATTTTTAAAGTCGGATAAATCGGTTAGAATTTCGTCAGATCTTTTCCGCTTGTTACGGGTATTAACAAAGGATATAGGTGATGTATCTGACTTGCTCGCGGCTAGTTGAAGATTTGAATCTGAGCATGATTTTTCAGGTGTGCGATACATTGTGTGTCCTTTTTACTCGCGCTCTCTAAACGTTGTCAAGTTACTAGGGAAGCAGAAGTTTGTATAGATTGAGTGCTTGAGACGGGAAATAAGCGCAAGCGCAGCTGTCTCACGTAGTGTTGTGCGCCAATAGTGACTCAATACGTAGCGAGCGTTATCAGCGGTAGCCCCAGTCACAGCAAGGAGGCGGAGTTGAGATGACGTTCCTCCCTACCGGTCTCGCTCTCGCTCGTGTAGTAAGCGCAAGCGCAGCAGGTGTCTCACGTAGTAGTGCACGCCAATTGCGACTTGTTACGTGGTATGCGATAAACAGTGGTAGCCCTTGTCTCAGCAAGGAGGCGGAGTTAAGGTAGCGTTTACTCACAACCGGTCCCGTTCCCGCACGCTCGTCGACATAGCTCTTGCATGTATATGTATTCCTATTATTTGACTACGATTTAACACAACTTTTAATTAATTATTTAAATATAAGAAGAACGTAAAATACACTGGGGTAAACGTCTGCACCCTGAGGTGGTCCGGGGGGAAGAGGATGGAGGAGACTATGATTTCCTTTTGTTTATTGGCGATGTTTGGTCAAACGTGCAGGTGGCGCTGGCGCAGGTGAGATGTAGAAGATTTTT
The DNA here is from genome assembly GCA_018250895.1 of Carterocephalus mandan. NCBI lineage: Eukaryota > Metazoa > Arthropoda > Insecta > Lepidoptera > Hesperiidae > Carterocephalus > Carterocephalus mandan. Next base: position 1,425 of record DWTT01001168.1, read on the forward strand.
AATGCGTAAACAGTGCTTGATTGACTGTGCCGTTGCGTCCCGCGTTCGATTTCTGGATAGAGCAGGCATTACGTTCAACCACTAGTCAACCCATTTCCGACCGAGGAATGAACCTTAGTTCACCACCTTTTCTTAAAGTAGAAGCGTTAAGCGTGTCCAATCACCTCATAGCGAAATAAATTATTTGACTTTGACACGCAAGCCTATATTTATACTTACGAGTACGAGTATATCAGATAAGGATTCAGATGAGGATTATCCATCCCCAAAATCATATAGTGGGCTCAATTATTAAGTCAAATTGAGATTGTTTTATTACAGTGGGAGTAGGGCCATGGGAGTTTATTTTACTTTGAAAATGGAAATGTAAAGAAGTAAAAACAATTAGCAATACCAGAGGAGTCGCTATTGATAGATGGCTATTTTGCTCATTTTTGAGGAAGCTTATTTCATTCTTTACAGACCTTGCTTGCTTTAAGTTAAGAAGCATACAAGCCTATATTCGTTAACAGCCACGTCTGCTGTGGTGATCATTTGAAAAAAATGTTGTTAGCTACAGGGCTGTCACAAATGTTAGTGACCATGGTGGTCGAAAAATAAATAGTTCGTAATGGGACCAACCCAGAACGTTAACCTTGACCTAGCGGGGCCGGGCTGCGAATCCAGAAAACGACAGTCTGTCACGACTCCACGAACATGTTTACCGAGGCTAAAAGCATAGCTATTAGTCCATTCGTCTTGCGTCAAAGATAGGCGATCTTAGACCGTATTTGTTAGAAGAAAGCTGATGAAGAATCAATTGGCTTATTGCTTGGATTGCTTACATACTAATTTTTTTCCTAATCTAATGTCCTTGTGACAGACCAAGGTGGGACTTTTTAAGTCATGTTATAGCCATAACGCCCAATATATGCCAAGCCTCTTTTGCAATGAGCAGAGAATCGTGCCTTCCAGTGGGCAACTAATAGTTGCCAGGCGCACTCCCGTCAAACCAATGTTTCGGCCCACTAATTCGGTGAAACTAATTTCGGTGAACGGCCTCATTAAGCGCAGTTCTCACGCCAAACACTTTTCCCCACCCATTATTTTCGTCGCCACTTATTATTAGATATGTGGAAAGGTCCACTTCATAATTTTTCAACGTATCTCTCATTTCTGGCAATATATCTGATGTGTAAATCATTCGCTTGCCCAGGATGTGTGCTTTCCGGTTATACTATTTATACTACTTTAGAGAAGACCTCTTAGTCCTCAAGAGTAGCAAGAGTAGCAACGCATCTGTGACTTACTAACAATAATAGTCCCAGCCCCAGTCCTCATATCCACTAACGATCTGACCCACTAAAGTTTTTATAACTCTATCTGCTAACTGGACTACCCGTCCTAGTCCCTATTTAGTCTCGTTCAAAGTCAGTTACAGTTGTCATGGGCGGCAGCGGATAGGTGTTACTGCAACAAGCTCGTTTGCTATCTTATATCCATAAAATAAAAAAGAATATTCAACCAGATAGACTGATGACCTTAAAACGGTTGAAAACTGCTAGATTCAGAGAGAACCAGGCAGTTTAGAGGTCTATATCCAGCAATGGATTCTAAACCGAACAATGGACCGAAGCTTTAAGCATGATAACACCACATTTACGTTACTGACTGCCGATGAAAAATTTTAGTGACATTTTGATCTACGTTTGAATTAATTAGTACCAACCAAGCATAAATTAGAATTTATTGGGTCCTCCCAATAAATTAGGATATATATTAGGATATGTTTATCAATAATATTACACACAAGTAGGTATAGGTACATATAATTTAAAACCGGCTTAATCATATTGGGACGCCATCTCCGGGCGTAGCTAGAAAACTTCTTGCGTAGAGCTCGTAGAGCCGGCCGCGCGATACCAAAAGCTGTACGACCTACTACGTCAATACGATCTAGTTCGCGCTTGTTGGGACAGAGGGCGCTTACATTAAGCAAATATTCAATGTATAAAACAAACAACATTATCAACAAACCGCCCAAATTATGACTCAATTTTAATTATATTTTTTTGAAAAGACTTGCTTTTAAATGGCGTACCGATGATGGGTAGCGAAAGTTGACGAATGTATCCTATGAGACAATCGATTGCAGTCGCGCCCCGTGACGTCACGGGTGCAACAACCGTGCATCGCAGCCCGCCCGCCCACTCCAGGCAAACATCATTGCCACTTCTCTAGTAATCCTGACACCTAATGCTTTACATTATATTCACGTGAAAATATTTTCAGTTCTTCATTTAGTTGTGCCTGTCAGTTGTAATAAATTAAAATAAAATACTATAGTGCTTTTACTGCAGCAAATACTTTTGAAATCACAAAGTTCAGTTAGTTAATGTTTGTAGTGGAATAGATAATTTAGTTTTGGTAATTTCGGACATTTTTAAACTCAATTTCTAATATTATTTGTTTGCAAAAAGCTTTTATAAATTGGTAACTACATTTTAAAGTGATTTTCTTTTTTTTAAATGACACTCACTTTACATGTTGGACGAAAATATACCTAGTGCAAATGAGTTTATCGAAGGTGATCTCACACATTGTCTGCTCCCATTACGTGCTTATAACCAATAAAACGATGGGCAAGAACATACTCGTAACATTAACCAACCATAGCCAAGCACGAAGAATATTTTTACAGTGCTATGATTCATATTTCTCGGACGAATCAGTTTTCCTACGCGCAGACATTAGCAGAATCTTACTGTTTGTACCTAAATGAAAAACACATGGCGGTAAAGGCGCGTTAAAATCCCTTTGTGAATTTATGAGGATAAGCATTTAGATTCTCCGTACGTACCGAACTATGAATAATAGTGCAGTGTTCGATATTTGAATTTTTTGTCAGAGGGCAGTTATTTAAAAAAAAATGGCTGGTAAGTTTTTTTTTTTTCATTTTGTAAATGGTTTTAAAATTATTAGTGTTTATAAAGTGAACAAATTGTATTTAAAGTGAATTTGTTTTTGTCTCGTTGATGCTGAGGTTTTATGTTGTCATAAAAAAAATTAATTACGGTTACTTGATCGTTTAGCCCGCAATAGACGATAAAGACGACGATAGTGACGAATGACGAAGTCACCATTTTAATTTTTTGACATTTCTAATCCTATTTGAACTTAATTTTGATTATTATTAGGTATTTTGTATATATTTATTTTTTATTTTTATTTTATACGAAACGCTTTTTTTATATATTGATAGATATACCTACCTAGATAGATGTTTAATCAGTAATGACGTTTACATATTATTTAATATTCAATGTCAGACCTTTTACATGTAAGGAGTCTGAAGATAAAAGGGCAAATCAAAAAAATACAAATGATAGGTTTCACATATTTATTAAAGGCGGTACAACTCCATAATTCAGAGATTTGTAAAAGTAGAGTAAATAGATAACGATGAGTATTCATTCTTTCTGTGTGTCGCTTATTTGCGAAGTCACTATTGCTAAGTATACACTATAAATTAGAGTACAGTGAAATTGAATGGCATACCAAATGAATCAGTGGCTTTGTGTGTGACATATGTTATTGACACGTACCATAGAATAGAGTGAGAGGAACGCGAACAAAGCGAGCAATATCGTAATAAGTTATAAAACAAATAACGGTAAAATAATTACCAAGAATACAAAGTACCGAAGCAAATAGAATCGACTGAGACAATCGACCATAAATCCCATTGAATCCCACCCAATCTATTAGTATTTGGCGTGGCCATGAACAGCGAAGCTCGTCAATAACTTGCCAGTCAGGGGCTTTGTATCTTTGTCAAGTACTAATGGTCGCGGCACACCGAGGTCTCATGGGTCAATTAAAACTTGATAGGAGTGTCACAGGGAAGTGCTTTGTAGCCACATATCTTGCTCGCATACGTTACTCAGGGATGCAGAAGGTTGCAGATTCAATGTTTATGTGAGTAATTTGACATTATCAGAGGAACACGTTTAAATTGAATACTAAATTGAAATTAATATAAGGTTTGTTTTACTAAGTATGTTATTAAAATTTTTTGTCGTCATCAGAATGAAGTTCAGTATATTCTCAATGTAACTTTGATTAAAGTAGCGAGCGGTACCTACTTTAGTACAATGAGGAATCAGGAATGCATTTAACGTTAATTTTGAGCAATTAACACTTACATCATCATGTACGGTTTGCATCTAGCTAGCGTTAAGTTGAGTGTGATAAATCGGCGTAAATGATTGTCAACTTTAATAGCTACGAACAATGGTGTTTATACCTTATTGGAATAGCTTAGAGCCTAGAGTCATCTCTTGACCTGAAAGTTGGCCCGGCAACAAGTTTTGCGAAGCCTCTGGTAAACAATGTTTGACCAGTTATCCACTATCATTCTACCAAACGAAATGCGACATTTTCTTATTAAAACCATAGAGTATGGATTGTATGTAGTCCGTGCTAAAACTGTGTCTGCGCTGGCTTGGAGCTATAGAAATGTATATAGTCTACAAGCTTATATCAGTCAATTAATAATCCAATTTAAAAGCCGAAATGCTTTTTCGTAATCTTAAGTATTTGACTTTTTAAGGCCTGTAAAACGAAGTGTCTTTTTATCTATTATGTTTCTGATAACTCTGATTCGGATTTGACCCATACTTACCTGTCTAATGGTACGACGCCATAATACAGTGATGTTAATGAGCGGCTGTCTGCAATTTTGTTGTATCAAAAACAGATAGAGGCATTCCTAGGCTCCTCTTAGGCGTAGCACTTTTTAGAGGATTTAATCGGTCATGTTTGTAAACGACCAAATTTGTTTGCAGCCGACTGACTAAAAGCATGCTTCCTACACTTCAACAAATTGGTTCAAAATCCAATACAGGCTGGATTGATGGAGAGGGAATTATTATCCGGAGTGAGAGGAATGTTTTACTTAACACATTGGCGGGTGTTATTCCAAACACAATATAATTTTTACTGTCATATGCGTTCACCGTCCTCCAAATTATATTATAATCGATGCCTATAGATGAGACCCGTGCTAAATAAACTATATAAAACATGAATCACATTGGAATTTATCGATCACATTTTCCTTTGACCGTTGCCGACGTCGATAGAATACGAAAAAAAAGTTTCCAAGATCGTTAGTGCCTGTGGATTTACATTTTACAAGTAAAGAAGAGCATAGGTAAAGAGTACCAGAGAGTAGGTACCTTGTCATATCAGTACTTGTCTATGTCTATTCGTATAAAGTGGGATTTGTATGAATGGTATCGATGTGACAACAGCAACAACCGACTTCTTTATGCAAAAATGGTGAAAGATTTGATGAACTCGTCTGCGCAACGCCTGCCCGGTAGATTTCTCATCTCACCGTTCTTAACTATCTGTGACGATACTACGAGTACCTACAATTTGCTGGTCCGATTTCAAGCTACCAAAAATAGTGATCGCCCACTGTCTGCCAATTCGTATGCTCATTAAGTATTGACTAGCTAGATAATAAAGAACATGATATTTTGGTCATGAGTAAGTTTTTACGTTGCTATGTGCTCAATGTGTTTTAAAAAAAGTGTAGGTGTTCGATAATTGGATTAGTGGACTAATTTTTATTAATACATATGCATATTTAATTTTTACATTATAGATTAAATTTATTTTTTGACCAACCAACTTAAAAAACAAATTCAGAAAAACTTAAATAAATTAAATAAAAATATTTTCGAAAACTACCATCGTCGGTTTTCGCAAAACGTGATAATACAAATACGAGTGTTAGAAAGAAAAAGCCTATTTTCAAGACATGAAAAAATTTAGAGGCCGTAACTAGCTGAACGACGCTGATTAGGTTCTACCACCTGCCATAGTGCCGGCAGCGACATCGGTCACGCTCTCTTCTTCGTCATAGTAATTACGGTTTTGTTTCACGTTTTCGAGTATTTAAGACGCATGGGAAAGTGCTTTTGGGTCTCGCTTCGATGGGATTACACGGGGATTATTTACGCTTGCGACACAACACTGTGTCTGATCGTCTACTCGACGTAAGGAAGGCTAGACTCAATGACATGTGGTCTATATTGAATTCGACAAAGACGAGGCTTCCTCGACGAAGATACGTAATTAATGATACGATCTTAAAGGACTTTGGCCAAGGTTAGCGACGGCTATCTGATTCATGAATCGAATCCATTGTTTGTTTCGAACATTTCATTGATCTGACCCTAGATTATGATCACTCGGGTTGGGTACACTCTTTCTTACAGTGTACGTAAAATATATAAATGTGTTAAGCGAACTGTTAAAGAGTCGGCCGCTCCTTATTCTAAAACCGAGCAAGGAAGCTAACGGCAACATTCCTCACACCGCGTCCTGCATTCCCTTACGCGGCTGCTACCGAGAACGCCTCGGCGAGATCCGCTACGCACCATTCTGTGGCCCTCCCTGGACACATGGCCCCATTAAAACCGCGCGATTCCACACTACAATGAAACCAAGATCATTAGATGCCGGCCCACAGAATGTTACGCTACGCTAGATACAGTGGCTGAGGCTGTCAGTCGCCGCGACGACAGCCATCCGACCGCGCTCCGAGCGCGCGCTCTTGCTTTCCATTTTCAAATTTGACAGATCGCTTGCGTTCGGAAATAGCGGCAATTTTTACAATTTATCGATTGTTGTTACTGTGAATCGATTGAAAACGGTTATTACAAGATTAGAGTGTGAGAATTTTTGGAAAATTTGTGTTGGTTAGTTCACGTCGGCAGAGCTGGCAGTTACATGGTGGGCAATAAATTGTGCTTTGTGTGTACAAACTTTAATTAGTGCACATACTGATACATCCATGCGCTCGGATGGGGTAACGCAGTTGTGTGTGACACGCACACACACAAGAAAAGACAAGTGCTTCAGTTTTTTACAAAGCAGACCTAAGTCTACATTTTTTAAATTGTTCCATACATTCCGCTCCAGTTGTTGTTCCGTATACAGCTTACAGTTTTTGATTTTGCTTTATTGATATACAATTACAAGTCTTGAGTTTGAGTGGCATGCGTGTATTGTATTGCTCGAGGCCGGCTTAGGTTTTTTTTGTTGGACGTGAACATGTCGTAATGTCTGTAACGAAATGTCAACAGTCTATCAAAAGCTCGTAAACAGTATTAGGCGCCGCAAGACACTGCTGTTAATTACCCATAAAACTGCAGTTGCGACACAGGATTATAAAGAGTTTAGGAATTGGGTACGATCCGTACGATATCAATGATTTCGCTGAGATCTAATGCTTATATTGAAATTCTTCTGAGGGGTTCTTAGGAAACATCGATAAGAAATCCAGGAGATGGGTACCAGGGAGCTAGAGCTTCTCACCTACTAGGTTGCCTTCTAGATACACCAACTTATGCTGGCCAAAGCGCTAATTACGGGTAACATCAAAACTTCGCTGCGACCCATACACGTCCCACTGCTGGGCACGGGTCTCCCCCACAGACTATGCTGCGGGAAGTCTAGAGCGTACTCCACCACGCTGCTCAACATTGAAGCATGCATCCTCTGTGTTGCCTTTGCAGCAATTGCAGCCTTATGGATGGGATGGATGCTTATGGAAGTGGTGACAGCCCAGTGGCTATCGAACTCGCCTCGCTCGAGCGGTTCGGGTTCAAACCCAAGCGGCGCGCATAAATTTTATGTGCGATTTAAGAAATTAAATGTCACTTGCTGTAACAGTTAAGGACTCGTCGTGAGGAAACCTGCATGCCTGAGAGTTCTTAATAATGTTTTCGAAGACATGTGAAGTCTGCCAATCCGCACTTGGCCAGCGTGGCGGACTAAGGCCTAATCCGTCCCATTCTGAGAGGGGACCCGTGCCCAACAGTGGGACAAGGAAAGGGTTGTGGTGGATGGGATCGACAATTAGTCACGGCACGGTAATAATTTCCGATTACACGTTTTTACGTTATTAACATTCACGTACCTAATTGATGCTAAATAAAATATGTATTAATACAATACATACTGTATTAGTACAGTCTAAATATGAAAATATTTCTTCGTTATAGAGAATGGGTGTTGCGTTATAAAGAGTGAATTAATGTATGGGTTATATGGTAAATCAACCAAATTGAACTAATTTCTACGCTATAGAAAGTTTTTCGCTAAACGAAGACGTTATAAAGAGTTTACACTGTATTATGTAATACAGAACAAAATTAGTCGACTACGAATTAATGAGACATATTTTACTTATGCATCTATCTTTTAATCAGTCTCTGTAAAGTTGCAGGTTCAATTGAAACTGTGTTGTTACAAAAAATTATCCAAACTCTACACTGTTGCCTCGTTAATTGGTGAGCGTTTTTGTTGGCAGCAGGAAAAAATATTTAATTGGTACAATAATTAAAACGGTCGTAACAATATGACAAATGATTCCTTGCAGAGTCCTCGATATGGTGTGAAACTGACGCAGATGTTGCTATGGCTCGATGCATTATTCATGTAGGAATTGTAGGACAACTTATTCCTTGTAAGATATGGATTGTCACCTGTCGATGTTGGATCTCTGATTGACATCTTAATTACTGTACTAATTACAAATAATAATCATCATAACCAACTCTATCATTGATTTTCGTAGCAGGATAAAAAATAAAAACATATTTTACCTTCTTTCTACTGGATAATAGAATGTGAAATCGGTTTAAACATCTTTATTTCACATTAAGATACAAACATCACTTCCATGAGAAAAAAAATTATGTAAATATTAAAAGGTACAAATACACGGGTCGGTGTGGTTAGTCTTGTTTAACTTTACAATTTATACGAAAACAAAACATCAAAAACGAATACAACCAAAGAAAAAGTAAATTTGAGGGTGGGTATAAATTTCTACACGTGTAATATGTATTTTAATTCATTTAAACATGAATACATACAATTGGTTCATATAATTAAATGCAACTTTGAAGAGTCATTGGTCTAAGATTTGGTCCACCAACTTCTCTGAGATATCGAAATATGAATAAATAAAAATAAACTAATTAATAGGTCTATCAACGCGTGCTCAATATCATCATAAAAAACAAACAAAGCTGATTCTTAAAACACACCTGTTTTTGGTTTAATGAAAAAACAAAGCCAAGCTCATTGAGAGAGATGTCCTACGGACATTTCAATGGAACAACACCCACTATTAATCAACGTTCTTTTGGCGTCTAATGATAAATGGCCAACTCTACCAAATATAGGTGTAATTCTTTGATGTAATTGATTTCCATAGACAAAAGAACTTATATAATGTAACAAGAGTACTGGTTTAGATGATAGTAACGACGCAAAACACATCTTTTAAGAACCTTGACGTATTAAGTAACAAGATATTGACGGAAGTTTCAGGTAGGCGGCGTCTAATGATAAATGGCCAACTCTACCAAATATAGGTGTAATTCTTTGATGTAATTGATTTCCATAGACAAAAGAACTTATATAATGTAACAAGAGTACTGGTTTAGATGATAGTAACGACGCAAAACACATCTTTTAAGAACCTTGACGTATTAAGTAACAAGATATTGACGGAAGTTTCAGGTAGGCGGAGCTCGCTACTTTATTTTGTCATGTTACAAATTAATTTTTTAACGGTTTTATTTTTCATACATCATTTTGATTCTAAATAAGCTAGCCCAGTACTTGTAATAATGTAAGTAGTATACCTACTCTATTAATAAATAAAGAAATTTGTTATTTTGTATATAAATCGAAATAAGAATACGAATTATTTTATTGTCATTTAAAACATACATACGAGTACATATTAGCAGCTAGGAGTTGTCTCAGCTTTTGCTGCTTTTGTTTTTATTGTGATTCAATAATATTTAAATAAATAAAATTTTAACGAAGCAAATTTCACGTGGGTTCCGCGCATTATTTAAAAATTTAATGTTCACGTACCACCTTCTCGTAATATAGAATTGAACGTTCTTAAGTAAAATGTTCCAAGATAGCTTATATAATAATTGCTGTAATTTGTAAAGAATTTCTCAATAATTGCAAGGTGTCGGATGGAAAAATAGTAACCTTCCGCCGCGTCCCGCCCACTCCTGTCGCCTACAGGCCATCGATAAGGAATATTAAGTTAGAATATTTTTCCATAAAGATTATAATTTTATAAGCACGCCTATAGTTACCACGTTTTAATCGCTCAAGAATGCTATGCTTTTTTTATGGCAATGAAACGTAATTTATACAAATGTATAGTGCAGTTTTTCACGCGCCACTATGCCTGACTCTGACAACATTTATGGCCGCCTATACATATTATTTGGAACGGATATGGGATCTCATAGCCACGCGGCCTTAATGATAACTTTTTTTTAATTTATTTTTGCGATATCAATATCTCGCAAAAATAAATTTTAATAATTGTGATTAATAAAGTTTAATAATTGAGATTAATAAAGTTTAATAATTGAGATCAATATCTCAATTACTAACGAACTATAAGTAAGTGTTTAATTTATTAGATAGAGAAAGAGAGAAAAAAGAGTAAAGCAAGAGATAAAAGAGACTGACTTCTGCAATTCAGTGGAAGCAGAAGGCCAGTGATATAACTTAAAATTTAAATGAATATTTAAAATAAAGATTTATATGTCCGTGTAATATGTATTATCCACAGATACTCGTATGACACCGCCAAATACTCGTATGTGGTTAGATTTCAATGCGGTTTTATTGAGCTAGTTTTCGCGGGATGGTTTCAGCAAACCGCAATGATCAAATCTCCAGATACCATTACCAAAATGTCATCTGTTACCAAAATGTCGTCAAGAGATTGTTGAATTTATTCAAATCATGTCAATTTGATAATCTGTAGCACATTGCAGTTCATTCATTTTTCATCATTCATCACAACCCTTTCTTTGTCCCACTGTTGGGCACGGGTCTCCTCTCAGAACGGGAGGGATTAGGCCTTAG
>DWTT01001169.1:0-12398 GCA_018250895.1 Carterocephalus mandan
TTCACCCCCTAAGGGGGTAAAACGGGGGTGCAAAGTTAGTATGAAACTTTGCCGTTTTTGAAGTCAAGTGGGCAACCAAAACGCGGGCAGACGTAACGACGTCTGCCCGCGTTCTGGTTTCTGGTTCGCGTAGAATTAAACCCATTAACGAACGGGCGTCCTAGTTTATTATAATTCGCAGAGCATCGTATTCATAAAACTTATATAGGTCCTCGGCTAGTTAGACGCGCATGAATAAGTTTGATTTTAAAATTTACTCAAGTATAATCCGTTCGTTTGGCTGAAAAATATGGGGTTCTTTTATAGAAATATAGGTATATGGGGTAGTCAATCATGAAGTGTCATGGATATTATTTTGTGATGATTTCACATTTCATATTTTTTGTGTTGTCGTTACTCGTAATACAGGATTATGCCTTTTGCGGGGTTATAAGGGTTTTAATTTCTTTTTATAAAAGTAACTAGGTACTAAATGTTTTTGATGAGAATGTATGTTTAGTATTTTTATCAAGAAATTAAAGTGTGCTAGGAAATAATTAAAGATTACATAGGTAATAACGTAAAAATTGTCAGTATGCAACCGAAACCTAGTTACCGGTTAACACCTGGAGTTAGAGAGGATATTCCGCATAAGTTTAAATTTAAAATGTATTCCTGTAGATTCGGCTCGTTTGCGCCAAAACTTTTCTTTTACATTCATTTGCACTGCATATAAGCAGACCACAGGGATTTGTAAACGTTTGCCTTGCCTTTATCCTAATTTTTATTTCCACAAAAACTTATATACTTACTAAACCTCTGAATAATGATCTCACTTTTGCACCTTTTAAAGGTATTTATAGCTTGTTGGTTTACGTTTGTACATCAAAAATTGTACATTATGTACATTGTGTATTATGTTATTATGTAATAAAATTATTTAAAAGGTCATTTTTTCTTGTCGTAAACCAATCACATTCTCGATCGTCGGTAGTCAAAATGTTAATTTCTAAGTGGTAAATAATTTATGACAGGGCTTCGAAGGGCATTCGAATGAAAGCTGCGATATTGTAAAACTGATATAACTGTACATATATTACATACAAGTATGTAACTGGTAGCAAAAGATAGCTACATGCTCGCTCATGCGTTCAGTCTTTTTAGGTCTTTTTATATAATATTTCATATTAATATTCAATAGACGCGGCACCCACAAATGTACCTTTAATATGAAAAAATCGAAACCACGAGAGTTGGAAAAGGAAAAATCACATGTCAGAATTATGTAAGCGAAAATTCAAAGAGACAACGCACGCGGCACTAGAATGAATACACCCGGGAAATAAACATGTCAGTGCAAGTTACATACAGAATGTAAAGGTGGATGCATACGTAACGTGGCGTAACGCGGGCACACTTGGGCGGCAGTCTTACGGCAAGCGAGAGACGATTTAATACGCTATAAATGTGTTATGAACGGTTGAAAAGGTTTTCTTTCGGTAACCGAGTTTGAACGACTCTTAAGACCCTTGTGATCGGTATGTCACATTCGTTATGGGCTGCAGGACTTGGGTGTTGTTGGATGTTCGTTAGCCATCTTATATCTATAAAAAGTACCTGAGTACATAAATTGTGTGTCGAAATTGGCTTATTAAATTTTTTTGACTAGTAACTTTATATTTTAACGCGCTTTTATTAGCTTGGTATGTATGTATGTAAACAGCATACGTGATTTTCGCCCAATTCAAAAAGTCTGATTCATTTGAAAATGCATACTTATCAAGGACCGATGACAATGCAATAAATAAAAAGAAAATCTACATTTTGGTTCGGTTATCTACAATGCGTGTTTTTTAGTTTTTTAAATTCATATTGATGTAATACTTTGGGAATGAAATAACGATTATATTAAAATTGTTTGTTACCGCTTATTCGAGAGCTTAATGAGTCAAATTACCTCACCTCGCGTTGAGAGAATGAACTCTTAAGCAAGTGAGCATCAAGTCAACTTGTCGAAGGTTATCAGTAATTAATAAAGTAAGTTTGGGATCATTACAATTCATTACAGAAGCGGGTTTTTGATTATTAAGTTATTTTAGTACACACATAACGATTATGGGAAAAATTATTACAAATATTTTTTCGATCTTAATCCTATGAGAAATATCTTCTAGTAGGTACTCGTACATCCGTGAAAAAAAAAGAAACATTTAAAAAATACATTATGAACTATCAAATCTGTCCAAACTTTTTTTTATAATGTCGTTCTTATTTGTTTTTTAATAACCTTTTTTTTATTGTATTGCATGTCATAATTGTATTCGAATCAAAAAACATGTTTTTTTTTTGGGTGAAATTACTAATTAGTAACAATGAGTAAGCTAGCAGCTTTACCATCTACCGTGAGACAAGTGTTTACTGTACACTGCAATTACATATTTGCGAGCTTGTGTGGCCTTAGAGATAAGAATACAAAATGGCTTGGGGTCCATTTATGTATCCTCTCTTAAGTATTAGAAATACAGTAGAAGTGATATTATTGATATTACATAGTAGTAGTAGTGATATTATTATCATTTTTCTTTTGAAGACTATGTTGGTCTAGAGATTGCAAGTGTGACTGTTAAGCTCGACGTTCGATCCCCGTATCGTGTTAAGAGTTATTGTTTTTTTTCTTTTTCTAACTTGAAAAACCCAGTAGTTCCCCCCACACCGGGCACAAGTCGAGATTTGGAAACCTTTTATTAAAACGATCGGTCGGGTGGGTGGAACAAAACAACTATGCAACACTATTCTATGCACAATATATGTACTTATGCAGAGTAACCCCTTACTCGTCTAGGTTTTACAATGATCCGCCTGCTCGAAACACGCGCTTATATTGGGAAAATCTGAGTCAATACAAAGTCTCATCAAAAATTATCCAACAATAATTTAACAATTAAAATTACGAATATAAATCTTAAAAAAAAAAGATTAATAATTATGTGTTCATTAAGAAACAATCAAATATTAAACTAGGAGAAGTAATTAATTAATTATAGGTAGTTAATGCCTGCTATTTGGCAGTGCTGCCATCACTAGTTAACACTATGGAAATATATACTCACGACCTATGGGTGGGTTATAAACATAACTAAACATAACTGGTGAAATTACTAACGCACCTATGCAATAGGCCCCTTTGGCGAAATACAGGCGTGATTCTAGGTTATGATTACATCGGTACTTAGCAAACTGAACTTCACGGAAACCACGGCTTGTCTTGAAAACCAGCGATAAGCCACGGCTTAGCCACCGTATTGTGGAAAACTAATTTCATTTCCTGATTTAAATATGATTTAAATTACTACAAGTACTTATCTATCTTTGTTGATATGAATTTATTCTACCGAAATAAATATTTGTTTAAATAAATACACAAATAGGTAGGGAGGTAAGTACCTATATTCTAGTTTCCAAACATTCAGATTTACGTAAATCTTATGGACCATAATTTATTCCAACTATACTACTGCAGTAGATACAAGACTAGGGACTGAGAAAGTAAGCTCAGATAGAATGAGAATATGCCAAAAAGAATAAATTTATTTCATAGTGTATTTAATTGCAAAAAATCAATATGCACACCACGCAAATTTAAATCGTGGACTCATGTTGCTTACTAGATTTACTACTCTAGCTTAGTCAAATAGAATTACAAATCTAAACAGACTAATCCCGAATAATTTAACCACAATCGGAGTGGGCTTTAATTAAAACGGAATTCTCTCCCGCCACACTGTAACAAGTACAATAAGTACGAGTGACTCACACTACACACAGGTTTTAGTAGACAATCTTCAAATTTCTTTGTATCGTTCGTACAAAACAAATATGTACTAAGAAATATTTATATTGATAGTTTTATACCTAAATTTTTTGTCTATACAATAATTGTTTTTAATCTCATTGTATTAGTATTGTACGTACAGTTCAAAGAAATTGGAGTAGGAAAACCTGCGTGTGTGAATGTGACTCAATAGTACCTACTTGATGTTTTTTTAAATACTTGAACGTCATCAACTTGGGTAAGTACTAATCCAACCAACCCATCCCAAGTAAATCGTATGTTTTATCGTCTGTATTTGTCTGAGATAATCCAATTTGGAGCAGTGTGGTTGAATATATTATACTCTAGACGTCCCTAGATTTGTCTGTGGCGGTCCGAGCCCAGCAGTGGGACGTCTATGGGTTGCAGATAATTTGTCGTATCCTTCACTGCTGAACTATCATATAGCTAACAATAAGCAAATAAAAGCGGGAACATTAAATTGCGAGTGAATAAATGAATTAACAAAAAGAAGTTCGGCTAACTTTCTGAAATGCGAATTAAATTCGTCGATATAGTTCAGACTTCAGAGCTCTGACGAAGTTCGTGAAGCAATCTGTGACTGACTGAGAACTTTCTAACTTGTTCGAGAACTTGGGCGACTTCAATCCACCCAAAGGCCAAACTTTCCGTGTATCGCGCTTAGTGTTCATGCTACTTTTTTTTTCAATCCGTGGATTAGCATGACGGTTATAGGAAAAGGCTCCAACACAATGATACCTATTACGTTAACAATTATGTTATAGACTAGTGGACGCCTGGAGCTTCGCACTTCGCAGCACTCAGTGAAGATGCAGCTTTCTAGTGGTAAAAGAATTTTTGAAATCGGTCCAGTAGTTTTTGTGTGAAAACATTAGGTACAAACAAATCTTTCCTCTTTATAATATTAGTATAGATAATACAATAATTTAACTTACTCAAAATTGCATAGGCCACCATCCCAAACTTTGAAATTCAAGCTACTAAAACCTAATAGTACTTTAGCCGACCCGTGAATCAAACCAAGATCTTTTAGCTTAGCAATAGTCGCATGCAATCACTTGAGCAACGAAATATTAAAATTGTAACATTTCCTAGTCCTATCGTTCGATATTCTATCGTTCAACACAAAAAGCAGAACGACGAATAAATCGTGATTATTGGACTGAAAATCTGAATTTTTCATTTCAGTGCGTGCGCGAGGTGACACGTAAAATCACACTGTAGTTCCGGTTTGGGGGAGCGTTGGCGATTTTCATTTTCGACTCAATCAATGTTAAAATATACGTAAATCAATTTTTCAATGCAATCGAGGTCCGATATAGTTGGTCACGTATCGGTGTATCAATTTTCATTATTTTTCGTCTCTTGGGCGATCCGTCTTTGTTATCAATTAGTACATTTTCGTATACAAAGACGGTCTGTAACTAATTTTGGCTTAAAAGTATTAGTAATACGATTAGCCAAATCATTGTACCTTTTTTTTACCAAATTTCGCGGGCGGTGTATAAAATTTGGCTGGAGTGCAGAAAGCTAACATTTTTAATTTTTATATAGAATGGGTTATAAATACATTAAATTAATAAAAGAAAACATAACATGATACGATTGGTTTGATAAACAATATAATTACCTAATGTTCAATCAAAGCGACATGTGACAAACAACCTGCCATCATATCTATATCATATGGTTACCACCATTGGATACGATGACAGGTTATTTGTCACATGTCGCTTTGATTGGATATTGGTTTGGATTAAGCTATGATTTTAGATATACGTGTATAATTATATAGCCAAATTATGTAGTAGTAAACAGAATACAAAAATACTTTGCAGTGCCTATTGAATTATCCATACATACTAATATTATAAATGCGAGAAAGTAACTCTGCCTGTCTGTCTCGTTATTACGCTAAAACTACTGAACCGATTTAAAAGAAATTCGGTACACAGATAGTCTAGAGCCTGAGAAACGAGGCACTTTTTAATTTGAACAAAGTGTTTTAAGGGGTTGAAAAGGGGGATGAAAGGTTGTTTTTACATATATTGTCATTTTCAGAACTAGAAGCTTAAAATTTATATTTTAGGCTGTTTGATTATTTAAAAATAAATATGGAATTCAAAGTTTGTAAAAATGTTACCCATAAGGGTGTAAAATAAACATAACACATTTACGGATTCATCACAAATTTGTGGAGCTTTTAACGCGTTAAGAATAATCTCTTATTATATCTAATTCCACGCGAGCGAAGCTGCGGTCGTCCACTAGTATAACATTATATTTCTAGAGCTATCCACCATATTGGAAATAACACTTCACTAGTTCAGTTCAGAAATGATTCAGGAAATTGAGAGGGACATGATACCGCTGTTTTGTATGTACTTATTCGAAAATTTATTGCTACATTGATTTTACCCTAGACTTGAAATATCTAGATGCCGCATAGAAGGAATAAATACGAACACAGTCTGATTTTTTGCTTCCTACGTCGGCGGCACGAGCGTAGTTCTTAGCCTCTAAATTCGTATTTACCAGGTGTAAGTGACTTTATCGACAGAAACATCGATTTTGAATCGTAGGCATCATACTCTATAATTCATAATTTAACAAAATTATAATCGGAATGTTTTAAATATTTACTCCATTATTTATTAATTTAATGTAAAAAAAAATAGAATTCTTGAAACATAATCATTTTGGCATTGTTTGACGGAGGGCTTGCGGTATCTAGCCACCCCAAGTCTATGGTTTTTACACTAACCCAACTCATTTCCCGTAAGGAAATTATAGACCACCCAGATTCCGGCTTTTGGTATTTGAATTTACATCTCCGAGACTTAGTTACCATAAAAGTGTTCCGTTGTATCTCGCACAAACACCGACTTACATAACTTTATTTTAAAAATACATTTAACCAACAATGAGTTATACATATACCTAGTATAATAATACTAGGCGCATACTTATTCTTGATTTGATCAAAAACGTTACTTTACCCTTAAATTGGAGCGTAAGATTGAAGGTAGATGAGATTCTCCTAGGATTAATTTGGCACGTTCCTTTGGGCCTTTATTAAATAGTTCTTAAAGCTTAAAACCTCGATAATTAAACTCGAACTACTAGACTGTAGCGTTGCTTAGTCTTTAGCTTCTGAATGAAAATTAAAAAGACATAGTTACTGTTCAATGCAAATCAAAATGGTAGATACTTCTAAATAAAATAAAATAAAAACAATATTAATCAAGTTTCGAGAATATTAAAAACAATATTTACAAAACTTGATTAAATAAATGTACAATTGTTCAACAAATCAAAATGGTAAATATTTTTATTTTTTATTTTTTTATGGATACAAGATAGCAATCGAGCTTGCAGCACCACCCATCTGCTGCCGCCCATGACAACTGTGACTGACTTTGAACAAGACTCAATTAGGGACTGGGATGTATAATTTAGGTTTTTTTTCTAACATCTAATAGCTTACAAACGACATAGTACGTCCTTTACGTATTACTTTACATTATCTTCCAGTTAGAGTTAGTGGTGAGAATGCTACGAGTATGTTAAGTTTAAAAATGAAACAGTAAATACTTGATGAACCTATGTACGCTACAACCCATGGACCTTCCTCTATTGTGTTAAATTCATTAAGCAAACAAAGTCATTAAGTACCTACTTTAAGTAAGCAATTTATTAATTCTAACCGTTAGAATTCATTATCGTGAACCGTCAAACGTAGACAAACAAGGGTGCTTACATTGTAGGCTTAATCCTTTCATATGCAAATCGTTTGATGTCCGATGCTATACATGCACCAGTTTATCTAGACCCCTACTGTTAGCTAAACGAATGAAAATCGCTATAGTTTTGGCTGAAATTGAGGTCTTTGATGGTGGTGGTACTAGCCTACCGATGGTGGTAAGCTAATTCATGTAAAGCCATACTGTGATAAACCTTTATTTGGTCAGTGCTCGTGGGGTATTGATTTCATTATGTATGTATCAGCATCAAATTAAGTGCGATTATAATAGTAATTACCCAGTGACCGATTATAAGTATGTTCACGTATAACATAATAATATAAATATATATTTCATCTATAAAGGATGGTATAATTCCATGTAAAATAATTATGACAGATTGATCGAAGTTGTTTTTTGCATAGATGTACATACAGGCAGGATAGGGGCATAGGTGGACTAACATAATATCATGCCTGTATTTCCCAAAGGGGTACGTAGAGGTGGGTATACACATTTTTCAGCTACTATGTGTAGGTCCAGTGTTGTATGTATGTGTTGTATAAAATTCCTGAATTACACAGACTGCCGGTAGGTAACAGAAACAAAAAATCTATTGTTCCATGCAAAAAATTGGATTACGTTCTTTCAGACCTATCGTTAAACAGCGAGCCATAAACATAAATAATGTTTCCTATTCGAATGAATTGGATTCTTCGAATCGATAAGAGAAATGTTAAGAGAAAAATATTTCATACTTTTTTTTCATTACGCTAAAATCCGGAGCGGTGGCTTAATGAATAAGATCCGCGTGCCTACGCTCATCAAATCAATAGCTTCGGTTGAAGCGTATTCGCTATTCCTACTATAGTAGATGCTAGCAGAGAGATGCCAGTAGAGCACTGTGTAAAATAACTTACCTAAAATATTGGATTTGACAACTGAAAAAGAGGTAGAAATTCCTGGGGGCTAGCAGAGGGTCAGGCGGTACCTAATTAATAATTTTAGCGGTAATTTTTCATAAGCAATATTATTTTAAATGAAAAATCGTGTAAAGTTCAATTGTACGATATTTGACGTGAAGCGGGGTTCTGTCGAAATATGTGGCTGACTCCAACTCGTTTGACATACTACTTATGCCAGGTTAGGAATGGTGTTTTCGTTGTGTGACAATTGTGTCTGGTTGTTGTCTTTAAAAAATATCGCGTTATATATTCTTATTCGATTGCTATCTTATATCCATTGAAAACATGAGAAGCATGTACCTACAAAAGTTTCAATAGCTAAAAAGCTTTCTGGTACAGTACCTAAGCTACTGATATAAGCAAACTTACATTCCGAACTGAACTTTTATTACTAAACTTTGGAGACTAAAGATTGGCACTAGTTGTAGAAAATACGTAGACGAAACTCTTTAACTAGAAACTTTCATATAGGGTACTACGCTTATTGACCTGTTAAGATCTATGAAAAAGTTTGCAGTAATGGAATGAATTCATTTATTAGACATGTAGTATTTAAATTTGAAATCTACTTACACGTCATTCTAAAAAAATATTTTGCGCTTTTATTTATATACCTCACAATATATCATATACATGTCATTGTTTTTGTCAGACATCCTAAGAACTTAAAACGCTCATGTTGACGACGATGCAGCGATGGCCAGGTGCAGTGTGATAAAGTTTAACGCAAAGTCTTTAGAGAAAAGAGAGAGTTATCGTGCTCCAATAACACTGTCTTGCTCATACAGCAAGAACGAGGCCAACAGACCTTCAAAACTGCACAATCGTATAACTAATACCGATGCATTCACGAAACGCTGTGGAGGAGTTAAAAGCGTTTCAAAAGCGACAATCAACGTTAAGACTACTGCTTATTGTTTCAACTCTTGCATGCTGAGACGTTTAAGCACTTTGGCGCAATGGCGTGGAACGGGGGGCGTAGGGAATAGCTGGCCTCAGGCTGTGGCACCAATGTATGAACTGGTTTCACAGTCACGTTTGAAAACTCTTCCTATTGTACACCTACTGCGCAATATATACAAAGTTGAAAACAGTTAAAAGAAAAGCAGGGCCAAAACAACAGGACCCTCGAATTGTTCTTACGTTTTCGTATACGTACGCTGTGATTGTCACTAAACATGGCTGCCAATCAGTGCAGTATTAGTGCTGCTTCAAAACGTGAGAAAGATATAATCGTTTTTTTATTGGATTGTTTGTTTGTCCTTCTTCTGTTCCTTAACGGAACGATGCATCGAAATGCATAGATATAGTTTACGTATAAGGAGAGTGACACATTATCCCGGACAATTATCCGTGAAATAGTTATAAAACGAAATAATCGTTCGATTTTTAAAACATTATTTTTATTGATTTGTCCTACTTCTCCAAGTGAACGAAATGCTGGCTTGATGTGATTTTTTGCACAGATATAGAATAGGGCCTATAGAGTAATATAGGCTACGGCTTCTTATCCAAGAAAATTATACGGTTCCCGTGACAAAATAGTGAAATAATCATTCGATTTTTAATCGGTAAATAATTATCGATCAATTTTTAAAGCTACAAATGCGGATGAAGCTAGATTTTGATAAATGGTTATCTTGCTTGTAGCTAAACATTATCATAACATGAAGCCTATATTTCCCGAAGGGGTAGCATTGGTATTTCATACGCCCACTTTTCACCAGTTATGTTTAGGTCCCATGTAATGGATGGTGAGCCTATTATCATACACCGGGCACAAACAAGACTCCGAGTTGTTACCGAGCATTACAAGTTAGGAAATTACAATATTTTTTGTTTTTAGCCGAAACGGGAATCGATCACAAATAATTCTAATGGTTCTACTGCACGTAAAACGATATCATGAGGGCGGAGTCACAGGGAAAGTTAATATTTATAATAATAGTAGCTTGAATATAAAGTCCTTTTTCTAGAGGACTTTATACTAGGTACTTATATACTGGTTATAAAACCAGGTGGAACCAGTGACGTTACAATAGTAAATTTTAATCATCTTATTGCAATTATTATGTGCAAGTGCGCAAGACTAGAATAAGTTTAGTGTGAGTATGAAAACGCTGCCTCTTAGCGTCAATGTACCTATGGGGACCATTTCGGCGAGCTGCGCTTTTTGGGAACAATGGTAATGATTATAGTTTTATTGTGCCTAGGCTTCGATGTATGATAAATCATTCAATAATTAAGATAAATAAGAGTTTATGAATGTGATGAGAACGAGAATATACCTATGAATATAGGTACCTAATTTAAATAACAGAACTTTGAGTAAATAAAATATTTGCTGTAATCCTAATTTTGGAAACTACCGTCAACAACTTAGATAGATGACAGCATAAACTAAAGTATGTACTTTCTGCAAATCTCATAAGCAGCCTCAACCCTCAATAGTAATCACAAAGCTTCATGGCCAAGCAATATTTTTTCAATTGGACACAAATTTGCGCACCAGGCTTAAATTCACGGCAAACAAAACGAAACCAGCTGTCATTACAGCGATGACAAATTGCTGGCGCGCTTACTTCCCGTTGTTTTGGGATCGTCCGCAGATGGTTTTGAATATGAATCCCAGTTTTGAACAATAATTACTTCGTGGAGGGCAAGCCTGAATAGTAGGCATTCTGAGCAACAAAAGTATCTCTTCTACGTCATATCGAATTGGAGGAGGTTCTCAAAAATGTGTCCCTTCCTTCGATAGGGTTTAAGGTCGAACAGAATTCCCCTTATGTAGATAATGAGATCCGGATGCTACACACTTCAGATGGGTAGATGGACACCATTTCAGCTACCCATCCGAGTTTGAGAGAGGAATGCATGAACGAACGACTTTGAATGAGATTCTTGAGGAAGACTTGTCACAGTTGTCAAGTGTCATACTTATTTCCATTAAGGTCACAGTTGTCAGTTTGTCACAACAGAGGCCAGAGAACACACCTTTGCTTCTCGTAATGAAACCACCAAGACAAATCTATGAAAGAACTGTTGATGCACTTAAGCAGTATATTTGTAAAGACATTTGCTAATGATTGAAGTAATTACTGTGTTCTTACATAGTCAATATTACCTTTTCGAAATCCTCTGTCTCTGGCGATTAATAATCAATTTGCCTTTCCACGTCTCATTGGACCTGCAAGGCTATCCAGGCATGTGATATCGTAATAAAACCTGCACGTGTTGTACTTGAAACTGAACCTCGTTAGTCGAGCGTGACGTAGCAGTTTTGCAGTGCAGCCGTACGCTTATATTTCTGACCGATTTGGAGACTAATTGGTTGATAGAGCGAATTTATCATCAGAGTCCTTTTTAGCCGATGTAGCTTGCCTAGCGGATACCTACGCATATTTCGCATGTCTTTGAAAATGTCTTCTGAATCAAAAAGTTTTTAGAATCGCATAGGTATTATTATGTGCAAAACCTATTTGGGAGTTGTTTGATTTTCGTTGTAAAGAGAGTCAACAAGTTAGAGACGAAAAATTATGGAGAAAATTATGAGAGTTATATGGCGCAATCGGTAGTGACCCTGTCTGTTGCGCCAGGGGTCGTGGGTTAGAATCCCAATCAGGACAAATATTCGTGTGACGAACTCTTGTATTTGTTCTGTGTCTGGATGTTCGCTGCGACCCATATACGTCCCACTGCTGGGCACGGGTCTTCCCCACAGACGCAGCTGCGGAAGGTCTAGAGCATACTCCACCACGCTGCTCCAATGCGGATTGGTGTTAGGGGTTAGTGGCCAACCCAGTGTCGAATGTTCTCAAACCACCCGAAGGTCTTCGACAAGGCTTAACGACTGTTTCC
>DWTT01001170.1:0-12393 GCA_018250895.1 Carterocephalus mandan
TAATATTAATTTAATAAATAACTATGTACATACATATACTTACTTATTATATATTGTGTAAAAGATTTTATAATTTAGTTTAATATTTCCTGTCAATGTGTACAAAAATAAATCTGAAACCATAGACTTGGCATCCTAATTTCTAAACGATCTGACATTGTTGTCGTTCTATTTGACAATATATGTCTGTAATTTCAGATCAATCTCAGCTTTCATAGCGTTCAACGTAATTATTTGTATTCATTTCTATAGATTAATTATGACGAATGTGTTTCTCAATTGAATATCATCTTTGCGAAAATTCGGTTTATTAGGAGTCCATCATATATTTACTCAAGTACTCAAAGTACCTACTCATCATATATTTCTTGTGGTCAGTTCCTATTATATAGGTATTTTGATCATATTGTTGTAAATCTAAGGTACTGTAGCGTCCATAGCCCAATGGCTCGCGTCGATTCAATATGATCGAAAGAATTAAGCAACGACAGGCGCGGTCGGTTTGTGGATGGGTGACCGCTAGTGGCAAAATTTCATGGACGCTACCGTGCTTCGGAGGGCACGTAAAGCCGTCGGTCCCGTTTGCTTTCAATGGTGGAAACAGTCGCTAAGCCTTGTCGAAGACCTTTGGGTGGCTTGAGAATATTCGACATTGGGTTGGCCACATACTTACATACTTGTAAATAAAAAACTTTGTAGGGCAGGGGCACAGATTATCCCCAAATTGGGGGTGATCTGTGGGCACGGGTCTTTGTAGTACTTACGTGACTATGTGTCCCGGTATGTCAGGTATTATGCGATTACATTAATTTATAAGATATTTCTTTTATTTATCAATCTTAATGTAGGTAAAAACTAGTTGGAAAAAACTAAACTAACAATAATAAAAATAAAAATAAATATCTCAGTCACATTTATTATCAATGCGCGTCGTTTTAAAATAGCTATTTTGTATGAAGATGCTTCTGCTTTCGCATTGTATTTTAAATGCATACAAGTGTGACATTGGAAATCACATGCAAATGGATGCTTAGTAAAGAGAAGTCATTAGAAATTATAATGCGGATACAGAATAGCCAACGAGCAGGCAGAAACGGCCATTTATTTTTTATAGAATTACGGCCGTGCTTTTACCACTTGGCGACCACTAGTATTGGTAAAAGGATGAAGACAAATTGGAATGTAAATAAAATAGAAGGTATTATTTCGCAATTGTAACAAGAGTCGCCCGACGTAACAAAAGCTTGGGACGGTGAAAACCTGTGCATAATACATACACGAGTTCTGGCCTCTCAGCGACCCGTCCCGTTATATACTCGTAAGATCCTATACGTATTTGTGTTTAGGTAATCACCCCAGTAACTATTTTATTATGTTACCTGAATACCACTGAGAATTGCAGAATGATGCTATACATAATAATAGTTTTTTTTTTAATCCAATTTAAAGGGCTTTGTCGCAAAAGCGAACATGCCGCCCTGGTTACATGCATCTATGTAAAAAAACGAAATTTAAACTTATCTAGCAATCAAGATTGTAAAATTGACATAATAGTTATGAAATGAATATTACTATATCATCCTTAATATTAAAAAAATACAATTTAAACTTTTCTTTTTCATTGCCCGCTAAATTTAGCTTCAATACGTTTAACTTTAGTTTCAAAATATCATTACAGAAACTATTATATTAATTAAGTGAACTATAGCATAATCCTTACTAACATAACTGGGAAAATGTGTTTGTTGGTTTTTCCTCCGCCACAACGGAATGATGGGTCGACGTGATTTTTTGCATATACGAGTATGTAGTGCAGGGCCTGGAGAGTAGTATGGGCTACCGTTTATCCCGGTATAATTTGCACGCTTGACGTAACCTGTAATAATCGGTCGATTTTCTTCGATAGTTAACGATCTATTATTATTTAATAGATTGAGGATTATCTCGGATTATGATCCGCCGAACTGCGGCTGAAGTTAAGAGTTTGATTAGTGGTTATCATAATAATCATAATAACGTTATCAAATATCAAAATGTGTATAAAAATGTTCTGCCCCAAAACTATGTAACTAGAAGCATTTTTCCATAAGGCTTTTAAAGAAAACAATCAATTAGTTGTATCGTATGGGTAATCCTAATACCTATCCTTACAGACTGCCTTATTGCGCGTTGGTCTAGGTGTCGAATGCTTGACTGCTAAGCTGCAGGTTCGGGATAAGATCCCCAGATCAGGCAAAGTATTATTGGGTTTTTTCTTACTTAAAATTCCCAGTAGGTTGTAGTTCGGAGTCCGGATTTGTGCCTGGTACGGCAATAGTCACTTACCACACCTCTTTATTACATGGGATCTAAACTTAACTGGTGAAAAGTGGATCTACCTCTGCCTACCTTTTCGGGAAAATTAAGGCGTGATTTTATGTTAAGTAATATCCATACAATGTCCACAGAAAACATCAAGAAACGCTCAAGCAAGAAATGAAAACGAATATTTCCCTCATGTGACATGTGTTACATTTGGAACTGTTTCGCCTGGGCCTTGGATGTGTTTCAAAGGTGGGTAAAATTCCCTTTATCTTAATTTCAATGTAAGTTAACAACGCTGGAATAACTTCCACTAAACCTGCCTGCCGAGCAGCGCTGGGTTCGATTTCCAGTGAGGACAGATAATTAAGTAACAACTGTATCTACTGAAGATACTGAGTATATTTCTACTGAACACAATTTAAGAATTATCAGGTTGTATGAAATATAAAATGAATTATTAAAAGTGGTACAAAATCAAAATGTAACCACAGGTACGAGTACGTAATATCATCAACAGGTTGAATAACTGATAAATTGACTTCACAGAAAGATAATTACAGAAAATTACAAATTATATCTAAACCATTTGAACATAAAACAACGCTATAAACTGAGTTTAGTCGGCAAAAGCACCAGATTTAACCAAATAGCTTCATTGGGCTTGAGTTTAACCATCCATAACGCCTTAGTAGAAGAGAATTACGTTTGCGACTCATAAATTCGTAAATTTCTAGGTATTACTTTAGCTGAAAACGCTTGTAAAGACTTGATGTGGAAAAAATCACACGGAAATTATAATTTTAATGTTATTAAGTAGTTCCAGGTCGTTATGGAAATAGCAGGTTAGATAGATAGATGATAATTGAATGTATTAAACGATAAAAGTCTTGTAAACTAATTTGTTATAGTTAAACATGTAGTGGTAATATTCATTGTCTTAAATAACTTAGTAATTTATTCTTCTACATAAATTAAGGTAAAGAGTTGTTGATACAGCAAAGCCACCAAAAATATACTTTGCTCATTTCATCTGCAATTCATAACAAGCACGCTTCGCCACACTCCATGTTCGCTTCTACATTAAAATACCCAAGAATATCACTTCCACGTTTAGAAAATAAATTTAAATTTACTTTAATTTAAATGTACTTAACAAACCTACTTATTAAATGAGGTAGGTATATTCTTTAAATGCTGAGTGTGATTTAACAGCTTCAATACAAGTTCAATAAAGATGTATCTGTAACAAATTGTTGTATTGTAAAATTTGATGAAAGTATCTAGTATAGGTACCTAGTTTCGTGTGTAGGTATGTATTCTTCTCGGTAGCATCATCCTCACGAATCTGCAGTAGGCAAAAATATTTTTTACAATGTTTTAATATACAAAAGGGAGTGTGCTTGTTGGCTTGTTGGTTTGTATTTCTTCTCCGCCTCAACGGAGAATGACATAGGTTACTTTTTATCCCAGAAAATTGTACGATTCCCGTGAAATGGAGATATTTTGTTGGTTTATCGTTTTCATACTCAACGAAATGGTAAATCGATGTAATTTTTGCATAAATGTAGTACAGGGCCTGGAGAGTAACATAGGCTACTTTTCATTCCGGAAAAATTGTTCGATTTTAATCAATTTAACTTTTGATCCATTTTTAAGCTATTGCTCGATATCTCGAACATTTAATACTTAAAATATTATTAGAATAAGAAGCATAGCACATAGGATTTGCTTCTCCATAGCCTGAGACCGAGAAAAAAAATGCATTAACGGAAATGATGTCAAAAATAACCCGAATTGTATTTTTAATATCTTTGTTGATGATGTTGCAGTATATAATGATTATTATGTGTAAACAGGTAGATATGTTATAGCAGGTGTCATGGAATTTTAAATTTAATACAGATAGCATTATCGTGTCAGTACGCGATGGATGAATTTCAATTAATGTGAATTTACGACCACTGAATAATATGTGGTGACATCTAACTCTTTCATATTTGATAAATAAGTACGAGTATACAATGCATGGAAAGGGAATTCGAGTCAAATTTGTGATAATGTTGTATGTATTGATAATCTTGTTCATATTGATGATACTGGTGATGATCTGTCTGATGATATTAAATTGTTATAGAACCATCACATTCTGCCTGGCGTGCTGCGCCGCGTGCGCGGTGTGCTGCGGCCTGCTCATCACCGTTATGGCTGGCATCGCTTACGGGTACAACTACTCGTTTGCAGAGTTCATCACATTCACCAGTGAGTAACTACATATTTATTTATTGGAACGAAGTTCCTTATCGCGCGTTGCGGGGATAGACGGAAAAAATTAAGGCCAAAAGTTGTAACGACACTTTTTGCTATAGTTGTAAGCCGTGCGGCGTGCACGTGTTTCTCTGTCTGTCTCTCTCTCTCTCTCTCATAGAAAGCAAGCCAGTTATTTTCGTTTCGTCTTTCTATTTCGCATTGAACAGTGTGGTGTCGCGACGATTATTTTTGTTGAGTGTACCCTATTGGAGGCGGAATTTTGAAAGAATGATGGTAGGTGAACAGTTTAAAATTAAGCTTGATTGTAACATACAGTACTTAACAAACAACAAACATAGTTAAATAAGTACATACACACATCGATATATGATGTATCGATAGATAGATGTAAAGTATGTATGTTATTTATGTATTTGTTATAAAGGTCACTATTATTAGAAAGTACACACGAATGATGCAGGATCCATCCATACATACATCATCCATACATACATTCAGGTTGCTCCAGGATCAAGATATCTTCACCCTCGATAGGTTAGCTGGAAGAGATCCTGTTAAGACATAAGCTCGCCTTTGTAATAACTTTTCGCTAAATTAAGTTAATTTATGTATACGATAAAGAATAAATAATATTAAATGTATAAAGGTATATATAATTATGTACCGATATCCGAATGCGGCGCCGCGGGATATGTATGAAATAGGTACATATTAAGCACATTATTTTCCATTACATACTTTACCTAGGTAATGCATACAATTCCTAGGGATTGTATGCAGGTCATGAGTAAAATAAATAGATTTAGTCCTGTATTAATGTTATGTACCTACCTACCACCTATAAAGTGACGGACATAAATAAATCACGTTATAATTGCTCATAATCAACTTTAGGTTGGATATCAAATTCGGAAGCAGGAGTTGGCGCGTAAAATGATTGAAATTGATAGAGATGCTGCTTCAACGCTAAGCTGATTACCAATTCTCGACTATCTCTCGACAATGTCCCGATATGAAATAAAAATGTATCCTAACGTCAATGAACCCCATATGCATAAAGTGAATAAGCTTCATAGGAATTCTAGTAATCGGTTAATCCTATGATAGTATTAAGAGAAATGAGAGATATATCATTTTGTAGGTATCTATGAGAAGGGAAACGCTGGCCTAAACAATTTTTTAACTTCTACTATTATTATTTTTATTATTTTATTATAATTTTACAGAATCCGATGTGACCGTATACATGCGACGAGGCCAGTTTAACGACAACCCTGACATAGCGCCGCCCATGTTCAGAAGAATGGGCGAAGATGATGGTCGGTACAATAATAGTTTTATGTCCCAAACCGAGTACTTTTACTAGGCTTCTTGTCACCGAAACTGAAAACTGGTATGACTGTGCAAGTACTAAAGCTGCCGAGTCTAAATTATTTTAAAACCAATTATTGTGTTCAAGTAGCAAGGGGCGGTTTCTGACTTGAACTTTCCTAGAAGCGACCATCTTAGATAATATTATGATGATGATGATCTATGACTATTTTAAAACTCTTACTTACTGGATATAGACTAATACGGCTATTCTAGAAATTATATCGATTGATATTTATTTGTGTTGACTATAGAGTCAATACCTTTACTTTACCTAAGTATAAAAATGTAGTTTAAATGTACTAATTTATTATTTAGTCTAATAAATTGGAATTTTGCCCGCTTAATTGCGGTACTAAGTTAAACTACGTTTTGTTACGGCCTATGATTTGTGTTATTTATGTTCGTTTTAACAAGGTTTTAAGCTATTTAATATCAGCGGCCATTTTGGTGAAGTAAAATATCATAACCTACAGCTGAGGCGATGAGGCTGAACAGTGATGAGTTATGATGATGATATAAGTACCTACATATCTCAGAATACAGAACTAACGTACATATTTAATGAATAGAAGTAGATCGAATAGAATTTAAGGGTTTTTCGAAATTCGAATCGAACGAATATCGAATCGATATTTTGGAATAATTGTTGTGTATTGCAGTTTTCCATTTGAATAACTCAGAATATGAAGAACCTATTTCGAACAAAGAGTCTGAATCTTTCGCAGAGAAATTTCTCAGAGATCAGGATGCGAGAGAATATGCCGTAAAACTTACAAAATATTCAGGCAATGAAAGAATTAATTTCGATGAGCCTGAGATAAAAGAACAACAAACGGTTGGTACCTACTATTTATTTTTATATTTCGTAATTTTTTAACAAAACATTTTACCAATCATATTTATTTCATATTTATTCACGTAACGGCGAATTTTCGACAGAAAATAGTTCGAATATTTTTCACCGGTTTCAAAAAACCTAAAAATAACTTCTTGTTATGCTAAGCCCGTAGGTATCGATCGTGTTATTACTTAGCTCCATCGCCTCCATCTTAACAAGGTACCTATACATAAATCTTACGCCACAATAAAAGCAGGACATTAACACAAAAGTATAAATGTTATTTCTTGCTTACCTATGGATGGATTGAAGTTGATTCGTTATTATATGTTTCCCAAATATTCATAAAATAAACATTTATTCATAATGAAGTGCTCATAGCCCACTGGCTAGCCCTATGTCTAGCTCCATAATAATGCAGCGACCGAGTAAAACAATGGTAGGTACGAGCATGGGTTACCGCTAGTGCAAAATGTCATTAGCGCTTCATTGCTTCGGAGGGCACGTCGTCGGTCCCCGTTGTTTTCATTAGTTAAAATAAACAATCGTCAAGCCTTGTCGAAGACCTAAGGGTGGCTTGAGAACATTCAACACTGGGTTGGTCACTAACCCCTTTATCGATCTATATTGGAGTATACTCTATCCTCCCTCAGCTGTGGCTATGAGAGCCCCCTGTAGGGAACTGTTGACTTACACGCCCTCCGAAGCACGGTAGCTAGCGGTCCACAAACCGACCGCGCCCTTCGTTGCTTAACTCTTTCGATCACATTGAAACGACGCGAGCCATTGGGCTATTGACGCTACGACGCCTGCGGCACCCTATTTAGTGGGTTGTAGATTAGCTAGCTTAAACATTTAATATTGCAAAGTTATATTAATGTTTTCCTTTATAATAACTTGCAGATCAAAGTAATACATAAGCCAACTTTACCGCCTACTCGGCATTTATCGAAGATTCCCATTCTAATACCAACAACGGTATGGCGTAGTGGTAATACAGAAATAGTCATGAGAAAATTCTTGCCACTAAACGACATTGTGGAAGATTTAAACTCAAAAGACCTAAGAAATAACGACAATCTCTATAAAGAGAAAAATAATAATTATGTTACAAAATTTGTAATTAGTGAAAGACAAATGGAAAAAATTCAACCAGAAATTGAAGCAAGCATCGATGATTATAATAATGATATTCCTAGAAGGTATGTAACCGACTGTAAATGTAGGTACTAGACATTTTAACTTCGACAATTGAACATAGGTAACTGTCTTGTTTTGTTTTTCAGGAAATTGCTGCCAATAATTAATCAAATAAATTACCATAACGCACATAATCAGGATATTTCAGAAGTAGAGGATGAAGATAATATAATATATAAACCTGTATAAAGTTTCCATTAATTTTTTAATAAAACAATTCTGGTAATATAATCTGAAGTTTCATATTTATCTCGAATGTAAATTTAATAAAATAAAACTGAGCTGAGTTCCAGTTCAAGATGATAATCATGAATATCCATTGAGCTGGGAATATCTCATGACACACTAAATGTGACCTGTGTTCAAATAACTTATGATTATACCTTATTCATATTTTGCGATCACTAGGTAAGTACATTTTTTATTTTACCTATAGCTGTCCATTGTAGTTTGTAGATAAGTAATTAAGTATTTTTGCATGCCATGTTCACAGCTACAATTTTACTTACACCAATTAATTAATGCTATGGAACATACATACAAAAATTAACCATACATCATTGCTGCAGTGCTTCGATGGCAAAAAGGACTCCGGACAATCCGGAGCGTAGACACCTGATTTTCTATACTTTGCAAAACATTTGGTAACTAATACCAAACCAACTGTATAAAAGCAGGGGCGAAACGGTAAATGTTGACTTTAGGTAATATATCAACGACGCGTACAACGTGTACTGCCATGTTTACTTAGGTGCGAAAGTAACACGTTTTGTTGAGCTTCAAACGTAAAATAATGTACCCACAACTCAAATTCACACTTCTAATTTTTTATTTATTTTGAGTTAGGTAGGTACTTAGTTACTTTTTCAAGCTCTTCTCTTATCTCAATCTTCCTCTTATCATAATCTTAGATTCATATAATTATTATGATAAAACTCGAAACAAACTATCAGGGGTTGATAGTACAGGGGATCAAGACATATTCCAATTCAATTCAAATATTCCATTGTCTGTTTTTCTGTCTGTCCCTATGTGTACAATGGAATCAAAGACTACGCAGCCGTTTGTAATTAAATTTGTTACAAACATGCACTGAATTCCTGAGATGGATCTAAAGAGTAAAATGGTTCGCCTGGAACACAGGATGAAAGTTTGTAAGGATTTTTTCTCATTCATTATCTGATAAATTTGTAATTAGCAGCAAAAGTTTGTTATTAAAATTAATAGAATATGCGTTTCTCCGTTTTTCTGTATTTGGTAAGATAACAAAAAAAAAACTAAAAATATAATTTAAATTTTGTGTTGTTGTCCTAGATTTAAGTCGAATTAGGTAAAAAAAATTGGAAACTTCTAACTAAAGACAAGTCATGTAATTATAATTGTTTAGACATACTAACATGAAAACCCGTTGACGGATTTTGACCAATATAATACATAAGTATATTTTGTGTTAACATTATAGGCGTTCCTAGGAATGAAGTTCGAAGGACAGAATTCGAGCGGTAGTGTCATAGAGGAGGGTGACAAGCAAAACTATTTATTTTAAGTACACGCGAGTGAAGATGCGGGGCATTAGTAATATTGACCATTTGAACTAAACAACCATTTGAATTAAACTTGGTAATCTCTATTTGACTTTAATAGAACGTAATAAGTTGCCTTCGATTGGTAAAAAAGATTTATACATATGAGTACCCAATACCTGCCATTTTATATTAGTAAAAAATGAATTCATTTTCATCATTTTTGATATTTTGCTCTATGTTAGCTTATGTTTATGCTTATGCTTATGTTAGTTATGTTCGTTTGAACTTTCAGAGCGATTAAAGTCACTTTTATTTGTTTCTCTTTCTTTTTTATCTTCATGGCTTTCTTTCTCACTCTGAGTTTTAGCCCTATCACTTTCTTCAGATGATTGTTTATTATCCTTTTTCTGGGAATCCGGTTCATCGGGGATGACCTTAAGTGTTTCGGATATTTCTTGTAGCAGTCGTTTTGGGATTTCAGTTTCCAAGTATCCTATGATAAATGATTGTGCGGTCCACCTTTCTTGTGCCAAGGTAAACAGTTCAATTATTGAACATTCTACCTTCCTGTAAATTGTTAAGGGACGACAAACTATAATTCTTTTATTTAGTTGAAGTTAGTATAATGAGGCTAAATACTGTTGTAATATGAGCCGTGCGACAAGTGGTTTTTTTTAAATGGACATTTACTGTATGGTCATACGAATCATCTAAGGGTCTGGCCCTGGGGTATGGTCCTCCACTTACGTCAACGCTGTGTTTGTAACTATAGAAGGAGATCGACCAATCACTTGGGGATACCTCGTGTTGGACGTTCGAAAGTGTCTTCGTCCCCGCCGGCGGGAGTGATATACGTGTGGTGTGTTTTGTATCTGAGGTAGGGAGTCATCCTGTAGGTTAGCAATAGTGTTTGCGTCATCGGGGTCTTCTAGCACATGTCTAGGTCGTCTAAATCGAACTGGTACTTCCGAATGCCGGTATGTAATCAGTTGAAAGTACCACCAAAAGATTTAGATGGCCGGCAGCCTAATCGAAGTAGGACTTTAAGTGCTGCTTCATGAACTGAACTAAACTAAGTGTGCGACAAGTGAGCAACTTCATTCACAACTTAAATGATTTTGCTTCCGTAGATTATTACTATTAAGGTTTAATAATTTACTCGCAATATACAGTAAGTAATTCATAATATTTACCTCCAGCCCACAAAGTCTAATTTAGCCAGGACTAAATTAGTATTAGTATCTTTTGCTTCCATTTCGACGTTGAATGCTACATCTCTAAACTCCACGGCAAAATCAAGCCCATGCTGTAGAGTCACATTTTCGAAGTTAATGTGGCCACGTACCTAGAAAAATATTTATATAATATTAACGCCCAATTCTCGACGAATTTCTATTAAAAATATATTAT
Organism: Carterocephalus mandan; assembly: GCA_018250895.1. Classification (NCBI taxonomy): domain Eukaryota; kingdom Metazoa; phylum Arthropoda; class Insecta; order Lepidoptera; family Hesperiidae; genus Carterocephalus; species Carterocephalus mandan. The sequence goes on from DWTT01001170.1 coordinate 10,921, forward strand.
TTGTATTCTATCCAATGTAGCGCTTTCGAGACACTAAAACCGCCACACAGTGTTTGCTTTCTAGTTTTAGCACTTTTTATTTCCAGTTCCAGTAATTGTTAATTTGATCCTCTTTTTTTCGTTCTTGTTTGGTAAAACCTTAAGCTGTAGCTTAAGGTTTTACCAAACAAGAGACACAGTACACACAGTTTGTGTACAAACAGATAGACATTAATTTAAAAGGCCCTCTAGAATGACACCTATAAGTTGCATCTAAAGGAATTCAACATTCATTCGGTCCTCGTAAACATTTTCTCTTACCTGCATAGTACTAAACCTGATGGTTTCAGCTACACCAATTGATTTTAATTTAAATGGCCCTCCAGCATGAGACACATAAGCAGTATCCAAACCGTATAACTTCATATTCATCATTTGAACGAAGCTACCCCCACGCTAAAAGTTATGAATGGTTAATTTTGAGTATTTTTTTTCTTTTTTAACATCATAGTTCAAATTGTCGTTTACCGAATTATTCCATGAAATTTGAATTGGCTCCAGTTCCAACATGCCTTCGATTTTCTTCATTATATCTTTTACAAATGTTCGAACTATCAAACTCATATAGCTTGACGTTTCTTTGTAGAACATATTTTGATATAACCTGTGAATTTAGGAACGAATTCAAATTTTCTATTGATGATGAAATAATTGTATCTACTAAGTATTCAAAATATTATATGTAAAAAAACATGGTTACCGTAATTTATATAATTTATCTCTAAATATTGCGCTGGTATTTACGTAAGAGAAAACAGCTGCTTGCAACTTAGGCATTAATTCGGCGCGTATTGGTTTGGTTATAAGTCTTTCTAACGTTTTACCTTAAAATAAAATCATGAGGTATTACATTTTTATAGATACATATAACCAAAGATATAAGAAGTAGTAAAAAAGAAGTAGATCTGTAAAGTGAAGCCTATACTAGGTAAATGTGAGCAACTTCATAAAAATGTAACCACCTATGTAACCTAACCACATTTTTGCAAACAAATACTTCTATTCTTTCTATTCTATTATTTCTATTCGATAGGTGCTGTAAAAGTGAAGCAAATACGTGCCAATTGGTACGTTTTTTGTTTACTCAGAGTCGCGCAGGGCAACGAACACTCCGCCATGTTCGTTTGTTTATGAGCACATTTTATAGCACTGAATTCAATCGAGGAGGATAGTATGAAAAAAATGCGTATAACTATAAAACCAAATTCGAAACTTACGTTGTTCTTTAGAAAAATAAGGTGCAATTACTGGAGGGGAATCAAAACCTGGTGAAGATATCTGTAAAATAGAGATTTCATATTAATATTATAACCGACGGTTAGCTATAACTTCTCGTAAAATTAAATAATAAAGATTAACTGAAAATCAGTGTTGCGGTGTTATGTCGCAACTGGGCTGAGTGCAGACCCATTTGCTATCATTTTTATATTTTAG